>CALYDF020002676.1:0-52592 GCA_944474145.2 Dicrocoelium dendriticum | reverse complement strand
CATAAGGACAGATAGACCTGGAAAGCTGCATACTCGTGAAGGAGGCGCCATCTGTTATATCAACGAACTCTGGTCTAGGTCAGTAGCCTTGTTTTCTACATATGCAACATCGAGTGTTAGTTGACATTTAATTGAATGTGAACCTAAGATTTTGAGCATGTCTCTTTCTGGGATCATTGGAAATATCTGTATAGCTCCTGTTACACAACAGCCTTCCATGCAGTATTTCGCGGCTCATCTTTTCCCAGCGTTATTTCCTAAAATCGAGTGCTTCCACTCTACCGTTGTTGTTGAGTTCATAGTTGTGTACCAACTGTTGAGTGGCCACATCCACTCATGCCACCATTTGCTGTCAACTAGGCCCAGCACCGTACGCAAAAGAATCTGTTTGAAACTGAGGGTACAATAGAGATGCGAAAATAGGCAACCAGCACGTCAGTTTGCTAGAAAGAGCATTCGGGCGATTGGTCCCATCCATCTTGTTAATGGTGCACAATTCCTACATACATCCTCAAGTTGAATACGCTATCCAAACATGGCAGCCTTGGTTGTAGCGTGAACTAGAGGTATTAGATGCACCACACCGAAGAACAACAAACAATATAAAGGGCCTGCGTTATCACCCTTACCACGGAAGATTGAAGTTGCCGGGAATTTTCAGCAGACGATACTGAGGACTGCGAGGCCACCTCGTATTCTCCTACCAAATATTAGTACCCGCATTTACGGATCACGTCTTTTGCTGAAAGTTAACGACAACACGCAGCGCATGGGCAACTGCTTGAAATGGAGGGAACAACATAGCCGTCTAGAGTGTCGACTACATTACTTTTCCATTTAAGTTTGTCAACCCTGGAAAGATCACCCATACGCACAAGTATCCTTCCCTACTTCAGACATTTTCAAAACTCGATTGGATATGACACTCAGCTCCCAGCACTTCGTTACTTAAGCTACACCAACGTGGTCTACAATAATCATGCCTTTCTATGGGAGTTGTATGTCACATGGACCCAAGTAGGCGGCGTAGAATTGAGCGACTAAATCTAATTTACTCACAATTCACGTCAACGATCATCACGTTCCGTCCAATTCTGCATGCGTGCATCACTTTTATTCCACATTAACGTTATATATCGAAGTATTTAGCTCGATAGACGCTCGATAAATGACTCTCATACCTTTTGACCTCAATGTATGCACCGTAATCATCCTAGAGAACACGCCAAGCACTTGCATTAAAACCGTGATAAATCTTTCACTTTTCAAGATTGCTACGGCATTTATAGGATCATTTGGTCTGACGTATATAGTGAGCTTCGAAAGCAGACTAACCGCACAGCTGGATATTGTTTTCACAAATATAACTCATTTGCTTTCTACACTAAAGACGGATCCTCTGAGAAATTCAGATCCATTCATTTTAAACGTTTGCGCAATAACGTACTGCAAAATCAAATTTGTCCCTTGGATATGAAGAGTATTCCAAACCGTCAGACGGCGAGAATGCTCGACAGAAAAGGTCGCAAATTACCAGCAGTGTTCGTTTCAACTGATTTCTCAGTATCCAAGAACAAAAAAAACCAAAATATGGAGTGCTACCACCAGGTTGAATACACTAAATTCTGCTTTCATTTATGCTGCGCTGTTGAGACCATCTAACTGTGGAAGGATAGATGGTCCACGCCGTTACCTAAGCAACTTAGAACAAAGAAAAAGCAGGGCAATGAATATAAAACAACTGCACAACTTCAAGGTATCTCCTTTGGGCAAGCAAGAATGCGATAAAGTGATTGAATAGCTTATCGAGACTGTGCTGGGCAAACAATAGTGTACCAATCTTGATGTTCATCACTCAGGAACTGTTGTAGTAGTTTGATCTATTCTCTGTAAAGAAGGATAACGAATTCAAGATCGGAAGTAAATTCAGGCCGTCGGAGAAAGTTTTCCGCCAACTATTCCAACTGGCCTTGTATGGTTTTTCGTAACACATAACCAGAACTGCGCGGGTGCATTTACAATGGACATCGTTATGGCCCCTTCCAAATTATACGTATTAGTCACAGTAAGTAAATGTACGAGAGCGTATGCTCCATGGGGATCAGAACCCACGGTATCGAGAACAAGGCTGGACGGGACCCTGCGTACCTCACGAGTGACAACATCTCGACACGCATTCATGGTGCGACCGGACAAATTTGGTCTGAGCGTGCTTGCGTGCGTGCGGGCGTACAGGTGCTTTGTTCAGTTAACCCAGTGGGTCAGGGCATTAACATACAATACTCTCCTGCATGACGAGTCCTCATTTCGTCGCGTCTGTTTCTTAGCTCAACCTGATTCCTCGAAATCAGCTCAACATCAACTGCTCGAATACTCATATGGGAGGCGTTACCACTCCAGTCAAATCCCCGTGCAGATACAAAATTACATGCAATCCTGACGCGGTCTCTTCCGTATGCATGTACGCACCACGGGCACTACTGATAAAGCAACAACGGAATGAATGGACATGTTTATCATTTTGGTTGGCCATTTAAGCTCTTAGTACTTTGTGGCATGAAGAATAGGTGTTTCGTTCCACTGCCTGAGCCAGTCGTCACGTACACAGAAACTACTGAAGCGCAAATTTTAACTCCCTTACCATTTTTACGTAGTCATATTTATACTGATCCGTCATTGCTCAAGGTTTTCTGCTACCTAGACGTTGATTCCCGATATCCGCTTGCAAATAAGTGACATGTTTTACCCAGTCAACAATATTTGACCACTTCTGACTATGCAGAGTCTTGTTCATGCAGGACAGCTATATTAGCAGCTCATTATCGCAAAGCACAATGGTAAATGCTAGTTCCAAAAAGCACAACAAACGCACTTTAACGATAGATGAGAACTCACTCAGCCTCACTCATTATTAACCCAACCATGAGTAGCGGAATAAGTTGCTTGAGACAGGAACTGCTCCATTTGGAGTTGAGACACAAAGTGCATGACCTAAAACCCCAAACTGTGTGTGCCTGGACACAGTCAACTGGGCTCAGCTGTCAACAAAATAAATCCTGTTATTTTTCTTACAGTAACCATGAAGCCCAGCCTTGAGTGCCTTCAAAACAACAATGTTCTTTAGGTCAAACTGAGCTCTGAAGATACAGAATTAACCATACGTTAAATTGATTTGGCACTGATCAAATAATGGCTCACCGGGATTAAGAGTATGTGAGCACAATTCACTTTGTCAGAATAAGCTCGGAACCGATTTGTAACTCAGAGCGTCTTGAGGTTTATGGTACCAATCGGTGTGTATAGCATTATATTTTGGTCCCGTTTCGCTCTTGACACAGACCTTTCTTCGGACTGCGAATTTGGTTAATTGTTGTTGGACCGACTAGTTTCTCACCAAACAGTACTTAATATATTGGTCGCATTTAGTTGTGATCCTTAGTTCAAGGAACCCCAACACAAGATTAAGTATATGTTGTTTGAAATTGATCATGTGGTCGAATGTGGTAATGCTCTGTGTCAACTACGCATATGACAACTGTTTGCGCACGAATTCTGGTGACCGTATGCGACTTCTGCCCTTGCATCTCAAACACATTGGAAGAACTTCTACGCGTAACCCGACATGAACTAATCGGTCAAACATACATCAGATGACTAATATGTGTAATGGCGTTAGCGGTTAGGTAATGTAAAACCGGGGACGTCAATTAAACGTGCCGTCATCATTGAGGCAGTTGCATCGATTTGTCTAGTTTGCATCAATAAATCTGCCTTATAGATAGACGTTAGTTGCCTCCCGCTCACATAACTACATGGTAAGAACTGTTTCGTAGTCAGTTGCATTTGTCAGGCAGACAATAAGACTGCGAATCAACTTGGGGTGCATTGAAATTTCAGCTGAAACATTTACCTGTAAGGTATTGATGCGTTAAAGGCGAATCATTGCAACGAGCTAGCGAAGCAGTGCTTCGAGCTGGCGATTCATACCGTCGGTCTACTTCCGATGTCTTTCCGCTGAACGGATGGAGCAAGGTTCGCATGAAGGTTAATCGTGAGCCGGATTGTGACTGGGTGTTGTATTCCAATTCATGATGGGAGGGCCTTAAATAACACCCACGCTGGCACAGCTATGCATTTGCACAGATATTGCGGCTGCTTCAAACCACTCGTGAATAGTGGGTGCTTCTTAGTCTCTTGTTGGGAATGTTGTAAACTGATGTTTAACCTGATTGACCCATACAGTATTATAGTAGATCATTTGAGCAGTAATGCGCTAGACCCTGCGTGTCATAGCTAATGGAATTAGGTGATATCGATACCTAGGACTGGGGATTCGTTAGTTGGAGCGTTTATATCTGAGTTGAAATTGAAAGTTGATGTTGCACGTTGTATTACATAGTTGAAATACCAAGACATTACGTTGATCACACTAATGTACTCGGATGATACTTCCGCTTTCACTACTGATGCAGCAGGTCATCACATTTTCGTTCGCCGTCAATAAAATCCTCCGTTTCGGATGCTTTGTAGTATACAGGCTATCCTAACACTTGTGTTTAGAAGTTCAACTAGTGCTAAGCATATATTTTACCTTCGAACAATAACGATGCATCTGCTGGCAGACGAGTTTTCATGATGCATCTGAATTCCCAAGTACATACTACGGACAACAGACTGCGTTGATCAGTTCGCATTTTCACAGGTCGACAATTTGATGCGAAAATTTGTTACTTTATTGGAAAAAGTAACCGTCGATGGGAATCTTTTATTACGTTATGCGATTTTCAGCGCATGCGGATTTTGCTCGACGCAAATTTAAATAAAATGTTCTTCAGGATGGGAAAACATTATCTTCCATGCAGTAAGGATAAATAAATAAATTTGTTTTCTTCTAGACTGTACGAGACACGGACTAGTATGTTGTCACGATGAATCTGTACAGTTGTTTCGCAAATTTGTTTTTGTTTCGGATTTATTGGATAGTGAACGGCCAGTCAGACCCTTTAGAAAACAATATCAATCCCATGTTGATTTTTAGTTTGCGAAAGTATTGCAATGTAGCATTTTTTGTTCATCGTATGCTTACCTGTGCTCGGCACGCAGTGCAGGCTATCATAGTACAGTAGTCGGCAGCTGCCTGACCTTGCTTGTTTCGTCATGTGGCAGAACGTAATCCAAACGCCAAGCATCCAGGCGTATGGGAATATTTCACCGCAGCATTTAGATGAGGCTCGTAGGAAGAGACATGTTAGAGATAGAACGGGGGACAGGCTAATCGAATCGCAGGCAGAGAAGACTGCCGTAATTATGTCAGTTTTAGCAAATTTAAAATATTATGAATTATATATGATACAGGTCATTAATAATGGAAACATCAGAAAACGGCGATTAAACATAGGTAGGGGAAGCATGCAGGTTAGCTAATGCTATCACATTCGAGATTGTCTTTCAATACAATACATCAGGCTTTTATTCCCATATATTGTCAATATGCTTGCCACTACTTCGGGATCTGCAGCGGAGACAATATTCAAATACTGGTTTGGGTGGGTGCAAAGCGGTTCCTTCTTTTATGGCACCTTGATACGCGCGTAGGAGTATTGGTGACAGATTTAGCAACAGAAACCATCGCTCTATGCAAAATGATTGAAAAGGGATAGTATACTACTCGTCGGGTAGACAAGAATGCGCACTCAGCTGACCTTCTTCATAGGCATCTATGTGGTCATGGAGATCTTGAAATAGGCATGGCCGGTTAAAGTAAGGATAAAACAGGGGTCCAATGAGTGGAAACGAGGACTCGGTTTACTTTCCATCGTCAACTTCCATGTAGGCATGAAAGCCTGGAGGTCGGAGTGGCTGAGTAAGGAAAAAGTTTAACATTGGTCGGATGAATGAAGTGGACTCGGTTTAACGTCCCACTTTAGCTGCCATATTGATATGGAGGCCTTGAGGTTAGTATGGCAGGGTAAGTGCCCCATGCAGTGGCTGATGTCGCATTCATGATGCTTCTTCACCGCAGTTGGAATAAACCAAATTACACTTGAACTAGGTCTTTTGTAACGTGTACAATATTCATTACATTTTATTTTATTTTTGTTCAGCCTACTTGATAATCTTCTCCCAACTTACACACGTCACACATGCAAATTGTGGCAAACTTGCATAATTTTATCGAGTGGTATTTTTAAAATAACTTTCGGACATCTTGTACTCATCGCATATTCACATTTAACCACTTTCTTCCATATGCTCATTTAGTGAGTATTTATGTCGTCATATGCGTTTACTTTATTCGCTATCGGCATTTCGAATGAATGGCTGTTGTTTGACATCCCCCATCGCAATGAAGCTGGACCTTACCATGGTGCGATGGTTTGTGTGCCTCAGCGATCCATTGAGCTATGCTGGGTGGTGCTTTTGCACCTTCAGAGTCACTCACACAAGTTTGGTCAATGGTTAGAGGCCAGACAAACTCAGCCTCCTGGTCCTCCAGTTTGGGGGTTGGAATGAGGGTTGCACCTTATTCCTTAAAACGGACTCCTTGTAGCCCAACGCCAAACTCGCTGCCTTGCGGTCAGGTTTTTGAACCAAAGGCCTTGGTTGAGAACCCTAATCGTTCTCCTGTCTAGGCCTGGTCAACATGACAGTATAAATAAATAAATAAATGATATATTTCTCGACATACGAGACACAGGCAGACTACGAGCCTGATCATGTGGTACAACAAAGTCGGGTAGTGGAGAGGGATATTCAGTGATCTATTGTGTTCACATAGGAATGTTTCAATGCTAAATCAATGAAGAATAGTCAAGGAATAGGCGTAGTAGAAGTTGAGAGTAATAATAAAAGTGGATATCAACTGTCAGTTTAATTGGAATAATACGACCCATCATGAAACCGTCTCCCGGAGGCCTGCTTCCACACTTCTCTTCCACATCTCATCTGGCCATGTGCTATTGTGGCGTTATATATATACAGTTATGTGGGGGCCTGTGATATATATTAAGCTCTCCCCATCGTATAGCCATCTTTTATCTGATTTGTTTCCAGCACTGTGTTGTGGGGGCCTGTGTTCTATGAAAACTCTCCCCATCATACAACTATCTTTTAGCTGATTCAATTCCAGCATTGTACTGTGGGGGCCTGTGTTTCATATTAAGCTCTGCCCATCGCACAGCCATCATTTGGCTGATTAGAATCAAGCACTTGTAATATGTGCCAGTGAGTTTGTGCTAACTCATACTGCATGAGTGTGCTGCATTTTTTTCGGAAGCGTTTATCCATAGCCTCGGGAGATCGGCCCAATCCTGGCGAACACTGGTAAGAGAGAAATAAGCAAATAAAAGTGGGTAGACGTACAGTAACGTGAAATGCTAGATTTTCGTCCGACGTTGTTCGATTCAGATTGTACAAGTTTCACTGGTAACTGATAACCTCAGGGATATACATGCTTTTTACATAAAAGGAGAAGAATTTTCGGAGGAAATAGTAAGATAGCTCCAGCAGTTGGAAGTATGAACCGTAGTTAGGAGACCGAGCGATTTGCTATGCATCTGTGAATCGTTGAGTTTCATATTATTTATCAGTGTGGTAATAGCGACGACAGCGTCTGATTTTGGAGTGCACTTTGATGCAACAACGACCAAGCTGCCACTGGTATTTGAATGTTTCCTGGGTTTCTGCGAAGTCTGGTGGGAGGAAGTGGGTTTGGGGGAAATTGTTGTAAATGGGCTGGGGATGAAGTATTCGGGATCTAGTAGGAGAGTATGACATCTCGCACACAAACAAAGTGCGTCAGGCCTGCTACTGATCACTTTGCACTCGCTTGTTTTGCTTTTCATGCATTTCGCATGAAAATAGTATAAACGATTTCCAAAGGAAATCTCTATTTTGACCATCTCATTGCACGTTCCACAGGCGCGTTTAGACACCCCGGCTCGGTTAATAGCGCTCATCAGGGCACTTGAACGTGTGACGCTTATTCCTACCCAGGACCAGGGATTAACTGATCCGACTTCAAGGACAGTGCGCCGAGACAGGCGGCTGTCTCAATGGCTCCCTCTTGCGGTCGCGCGTAAATTGCCGCATTCATCGGTTCGCACACAAGCACAGGAGGCTGCGTTACACGGCGATGCACACAGGGGGTCGGCAAAATACCCTAAGTGTCTCGGACGTGATATTTAGTAGGCGAACAACGCAAAACCATACGTATCGTTCAATATCCTGAGATAAACTTGGAACCAACTGGGAGATGATAATTTCCAAAGTTTTAGAATATGAATCGGTTTTCTATAGTCTTGTATGTGAACAACGGTTCGCCTTTGAGACAAGTGCTTCTTCGGGTCGGGTCTGAAGAAGCTCTTTTGCAAAGTGCGTAAGGTTGTCACAATATAAACTTATAGAAAACCGATTTGTATACTAAAACTTGCGAAAAGATGTTACGTAAGTTTGCTATGCTGCCGCCTGTAGGGATGGTTACAGGGTCTTTTGAGAGTCCTCAGATTCTTCTACCGAATGATACCCAACTTATTCTTCAAAAGCTCGGGCGTGGTGCGATTTCACTAGCAGAACTGGACGAAGAATGTGATGAAACTGAGAACATGCATAGCCGTATGATACACACCAGTTGGATCCAAGAGATGGAAAACACTGAGTAACGCTCGTCGAGCTGATTCGAAAGAGCGCACGCACAAGAATGTGTGTGGGGAACTGGAATGACAACTGCGAGTGATGCGAGAGTCCAGATAAAGAGCGGACGTACGGCAGTCAGCAGTTTTTGGACGTTCGACGTCTGGCATATAATCTCGCAGAAAAGATGAACCTGCCGCATCGATTCAACAATGAGATTAAATCTGCAGACCAAATCTGGCTAGAGGGATTTGTAATACGAACTCTTTCTGTTTCACTTAGGAGTTCTGAACCAGTCAGCCTTTCGTTCTGTAACTGGATTCAACAAGACGATAGTGGATATTATCAGACTGTGTTCTGTGTTGAGATCTCATTCCTTTACAGGAAGAAGAATAAGAAATATGGATGCGATTGGTTTTACGTTTGCTCGAAAATCAAAACAAATTGTCTCAGAAAGGAAAGCGCACCGTATGAAAAACGAAAGTTCGGAAATGGAAAGTAGGTGATCATCATGTTTCCTTTTAATACCATATTCATAACCTGAGGAAAGAGTGGGAGCCCAGTGTTCTGAAGGAAGCACCTTCCGAATCAAATGGCTCTTGCTCGAATAATGGATGGTCCCATTCTGGGCAATTAATAAAATAACTAAAACATTGTATAACTGACGTTAAACATTCGATGACAAAACGTGCTTTGTGAATACTCGATGGTCATCAAATTTTTGCTGCTGTAGAATCGACATCAGCTAGCCACATTACCACATCGTACACATCGCCCCCAGCCTTGCGATCGCACGTCCTTCAAGCTCTTGAAGTGGACACTCAAAAACTTTGCTGAGCAAAGGATGCTAAATCATCGTCATCAACGAATTTCGTTATTTTGATCTGACCTCAGTATTTGTTGGACAAGCTTTCCATAAATTAACAATCGTTGCTACTGTTACAGAGGGCTTTGATTCCTTCAGGATGTGGTCGCTTAATTCCTTTGTTGTTAACGAGAATGATATTGTTGTGGTCCAGATTAATGAGCCACAGGTTATTTGTGCTAACCGTCATCCTTGTTCCCTTGCCTTTAACTACAACCCAAGTGAACTCCACACCAGCAGATGATTCTGCTTAGTGTAGTATTATCGCTCCACGACCATATACCTTGTTTATATCTTCGGATCGTTCATGCGTTCGGCTGATAGTACATACCCATCACTCGCTCTCCTTGTGATTTACACCGCATTTTGCTGTTTGCCTCTGTTTACCTGCCCTACACTGTTTGTTTGTTTCGGGTATACCGGTTGGGTACAGAAAACCTAGCTTTTCTCCCTTCCTCCGTACTCGACACGGCTCTTACGTGCCGCCACTTGCGATTAGCATCAGAATATTCAAATACAGGTGTTGTGATGCTTCAAGGAATGTGGCTCCATCCTGACGTTGAGGACGAGGTTATACAACTCAATGACTACTGTTTCATAAGGACAGATAGACCTGGAAAGCTGCATACTCGTGAAGGAGGCGCCATCTGTTATATCAACGAACTCTGGTCTAGGTCAGTAGCCTTGTTTTCTACATATGCAACATCGAGTGTTAGTTGACATTTAATTGAATGTGAACCTAAGATTTTGAGCATGTCTCTTTCTGGGATCATTGGAAATATCTGTATAGCTCCTGTTACACAACAGCCTTCCATGCAGTATTTCGCGGCTCATCTTTTCCCAGCGTTATTTCCTAAAATCGAGTGCTTCCACTCTACCGTTGTTGTTGAGTTCATAGTTGTGTACCAACTGTTGAGTGGCCACATCCACTCATGCCACCATTTGCTGTCAACTAGGCACAGCACCGTACGCAAAAGAAACTGTTTGAAACTGAGGGTACAATAGAGATGCGAAAATAGGCAACCAGCACGTCAGTTTGCTAGAAAGAGCATTCGGGCGATTGGTCCCATCCATCTTGTTAATGGTGCACAATTCCTACATACATCCTCAAGTTGAATACGCTATCCAAACATGGCAGCCTTGGTTGTAGCGTGAACTAGAGGTATTAGATGCACCACACCGAAGAACAACAAACAATATAAAGGGCCTGCGCTATCACCCTTACCACCGAAGATTGAAGTTGCCGGGAATTTTCAGCAGACGATACTGAGGACTGCGAGGCCACCTCGTATTCTCGTACCAAATATTAGTACCCGCATTTACGGATCACGTCTTTTGCTGAAAGTTAACGACAACACGCAGCGCATGGGCAACTGCTTGAAATTGAGGGAACAACATAGCCGTCTAGAGTGTCGACTACATTACTTTTCCATTTAAGTTTGTCAACCCTGGAAAGATCACCCATACGCACAAGTATCCTTCCCTACTTCAGACATTTTCAAAACTCGATTGGATATGACACTCAGCTCCCAGCACTTCGTTACTTAAGCTACACCAACGTGGTTTACAATAATCATGCCTTTCTATGGGATTTGTATGTCACATGGACCCAAGTAGGCGGCGTAGAATTGAGCGACTAAATCTAATTTACTCACAATTCACGTCAACGATCATCGCGTTCCGTCCAATTCTGCATGCGTGCATCACTTTTGTTCCACATTAACGTTATATATCGAAGTATTTAGCTCGATAGACGCTCGATAAATGACTCTCATACCTTTTGACCTCAATGTATGCACCGTAATCATCCTACAGAACACGCCAAGCACTTGCATTAAAACCGTGATAAATCTTTCACTTTTCAAGATTGCTACGGCATTCATAGAATCATTTGGTCTGACGTATATAGTGAGCTTCGAAAGCAGACTAACCGCACAGCTGGATATTGTTTTCACAAATATAACTCATTTGCTTTCTACACTAAAGACGGATCCTCTGAGAAATTCAGATCCATTCATTTTAAACGTTTGCGCAATAATGTACTGCAAAATCAAATTTGTCCCTTGGATATGAAGAGTATTCCAAACCGTCAGACGGCGAGAATGCTCGACAGAAAAGGTCGCAAATTACAAGCAGTGTTCGCTTCAACTGATTTCTCAGTATCCAAGAACAAAAAAACAAAATATGGAGTGCTACCACCAGGTTGAATACACTAAATTCTGCTTTCATTTATGCTGCGCTGTTGAGACCATCTAACTGTGGAAGGATAGATGGTCCACGCCGTTACCTAAGCAACTTAGAACAAAGAAAAAGCAGGGCAATGAATATAAAACAACTGCACAACTTCAAGGTATCTCCTTTGGGCAAGCAAGAATGCGATAAAGTGATTGAACAGCTTATCGAGACTGTGCTGGGCAAACAATAGTGTACCAATCTTGATGTTCATCACTCAGGAACTGTTGTAGTAGTTTGATCTATTCTCTGTAAAGAAGGATAACGAATTCAAGATCGGAAGTAAATTCAGGCCGTCGGAGAAAGTTTTCCGCCAACTATTCCAACTGGCCTTGTATGGTTTTTCGTAACACATAACCAGAACTGCGCGGGTGCGTTTACAATGGACATCGTTATGGCCCTTTCCAAATTATACGTATTAGTCACAGTAAGTAAATGTACGAGAGCGTATGCTCCATGGGGATCAGAACCCACGGTATCGAGAACAAGGCTGGACGGGACCCTGCGTACCTCACGAGTGACAACATCTCGACACGCATTCATGGTGCGACCGGACAAATTTGGTCTGAGCGTGCTTGCGTGCGTGCGGGCGTTCATGCTTGTTGTTCAGTTAACCCAGTGGGTCAGGGCATTAACATACAATACTCTCCTGCATGACGACTCCTCATTTCGTCGCGTCTGTTTCTTAGCTCAACCTGATTCCTCGAAATCAGCTCAACATCAACTGCTCGAATACTCATGTGGGAGCCGTTACCACTCCAGTCAAATCCCCGTGCAGATACAAAATTACATGCAATCCTGACGCGGTCTCTTCCGTATGCATGTACGCACCACGGGCACTGCTGATAAAGCAACAACGGAATGAATGGACATGTTTATCATTTTGGTTGGCCATTTAAGCTCTTAGTACTTTGTGGCATGAAGAATAGGTGTTTCGTTCCACTGCCTGAGCCAGTTGTCACGTACACAGAAACTACTGAAGCGCAAATTTTAACTCCCTTACCATTTTTACGTAGTCATATTTATACTGATCCGTCATTGCTCAAGGTTTTCTGCTACCTAGACGTTGATTCCCGATATCCGCTTGCAAATAAGTGACATGTTTTACCCAGTCAACAATATTTGACCACTTCTGACTATGCAGAGTCTTGTTCATGCAGGACAGCTATATTAGCAGCTCATTATCGCAAAGCACAATGGTAAATGCTAGTTCCAAAAAGCACAACAAACGCACTTTAACGATAGATGAGAACTCACTCAGCCTCACTCATTATTAACCGAACCATGAGTAGCGGAATAAGTTGCTTGAGACAGGAACTGCTCCATTTGGAGTTGAGACACAAAGAGCATGACCTAAAACCCCAAACTGTGTGTGCCTGGACACAGTCAACTGGGCTCAGCTGTCAACAAAATAAATCCTGTTATTTTTCTTACAGTAACCATGAAGCCCAGCCTTGAGTGCCTTCAAAACAACAATGTTCTTTAGGTCAAACTGAGCTCTGAAGATACAGAATTAACCATACGTTAAATTGGTTTGGCACTGATCAAATAATGGCTCACCGGGATTAAGAGTATGTGAGCACAATTCACTTTGTCAGAATAAGCTCGGAACCGATTTGTAACTCAGAGCGTCTTGAGGTTTATGGTACCAATCGGTGTGTATAGCATTATATTTTGGTCCCGTTTCGCTCTTGACGCAGACATTTCTTCGGACTGCGAATTAGGTTAATTGTTGTTGGACCGACTAGTTTCTCACCAAACAGTACTTAATATATTGGTCGCATTTAGTTGTGATCATTAGTTCAAGGAACCCCAACACAAGATTAAGTATATGTTGTTTGAAATTGATCATGTGGTCGAATGTGGTAATGCTCTGTGTCAACTACGCATATGACAACTGTTTGCGCACGAATTCTGGTGACCGTATGCGACTTCTGCCCTTGCATCTCAAACACATTGGAAGAACTTCTACGCGTAACCCGACATGAACTAATCGGTCAAACATACATCAGATGACTAATATGTGTAATGGCGTTAGCGGTTAGGTAATGTAAAACCGGGGACGTCAATTAAACGTGCCGTCATCATTGAGGCAGTTGCATCGATTTGTCTAGTTTGCATCAATAAATCTGCCTTATAGATAGACGTTAGTTGCCTCCCGCTCACATAACTACATGGTAAGAACTGTTTCGTAGTCAGTTGCATTTGTCAGGCAGACAACAAGACTGCGAATCAACTTGGGGTGCATTGAAATGTCAGCTGAGACATTTACCTGTAAGGTATCGATGCGTTAAAGGCCAATAATTGCAACGAGCTAGCAAAGCAGTGCTGCGAGCTGGCGATTCTTACCGTCGGTCTACTTCCGATGTCTTTCCAGTGATCGGATGGAGCAAGGTTCGCATGAAGGTTAATCGTGAGCCGGATTGTGACTGGGTGTTGTATTCCAATTCATGATGGGAGGGCCTTAAATAACACCCACGCTGGCACAGCTATGCATTTGCACAGATATTGCTGCTGCTTCAAACCACTCGTGAATAGTAAGTGCTTCTTAGACTCTTGTTGGGAATGTTGTAAACTGATGTTTAACCTGATTGACCCATACAGTATTATAGTAGATCATTTGAACAGTAATACGCAAGACACTGCGTGTCATAGCCAATGGAATTAGGTGATATCGATACCTAGGACTGGGGATTCGTTAGATGGAGCGGTTATATCTGAGTTGAAATTGAAAGTTGATGGTGCACGATGTGTTACAGAGATGAAGTACCAAGACATTACGTTGATCACACTAATGTACTCGGATAGTTCAGCCGCTTTCAGTGCTGATGCAGCAGATCATCAGATTGTCGTTCGCGGTCAATAAAAACCTCCTTTACGGATGCTTTGTATTGTACAGGCTATCCTAACACTTGTGTTTAGAAGTTCAACTAGTGCTAAGCATATATTTTACCTTCGAATAATAACGATGCATCTGCTGGCAGACGAGTTTTCATGATGCATCTGAATTCACAAGTACATACTACGGACAACAGACTGCGTTGATCAGTTCGCATTTTCACAGGTCGACAATTTGATGCGAAAATTTGTTACCTTAGTGGAAAAAGTAACCGTCGATGGGAATATTTTATTACGTTATGCGATTTTCAGCGCATGCGGTTTTTGCTCGACGCAAATTTAAATAAAATGTTCTTCAGGATGGGAAAACATTATCTTCCATGCAGTAAGGATAAATAAATAAATTTGTTTTCTTCTAGACTGTACGAGACACGGACTAGTATGTTGTTACGATGAATCTGTACAGTTGTTTCGCAAATTTGTTGTTGATTCAGATTAATGGAATAGTGAACGGTCAGTCAGACCCTTTAGAAAACAATATCAATCCCATGTTGATTTTTAGTTTGCGAAGGTATTGCAATGTAGCATTTTTGTTCATCGTATGCTTACCTGTGCTCGGCACGCAGTGCAGGCTATCATAGTACAGTAGTCGGCAGCTGCCTGAGCTTGCTTGTTTCGTCATGTAGCAGAACGCAATCCAAGCGCCAAGCATCCAGGCGTATGGGAATATTTCACCGCAGCATTTAGATGAGGCTCGTAGGAAGGGACATGTTAGAGATAGAACGGTGGACAGGCTAATCGAATCGCAAGCAGAGAAGACTGCCGTAATTATGTCAGTTTTAGCAAATTTAAAATATTATGAAGTATATATGATACAGGTCATTAATAATGGAAACATCAGAAAACGGCGATTAAACATAGGTAGGGGAAGCATGCAGGTTAGCTAATGCTATCACATTCGAGATTGTCTTTCAATACAATACATCAGGCTTTTATTCCCATATATTGTCAATATGCTTGCCACTATTTCGGGATCTGCAGCGGAGACAATATTCAAATACTGGTTTGGGTGGGCGCAAAGCGGTTCCTTCTTTTATGGCACCTTGATACGCGCGTAGGAGTATTGGTGACAGATTTAGCAACAGAAACCATCGCTCTATGCAAAATGATTGAAAAGGGATAGTGTACTACTCGTCGGGTAGACGAGAATGCGCACTCAGCTGACCTTCTTCATAGGCATCTATGTGGTCATGGAGATCTTGAGATAGGCATGGCCGGTTAAAGTAAGGATAAAACAGGGGTCCAATGAGTGGAAACGAGGACTCGGTTTACTTTCCATCGTCAACTTCCATGTAGGCATGAAAGCCTGGAGGTCGGAGTAGCTGAGTAAGGAAAAACTTTAACATTGGTCGGATGAATGAAGTGGACTCCGTTTAACGTCCCACTTTAGCTGCCATATTGATATGGAGGCCTTGAGGTTAGTATGGCAGGGTAAGTGCCCCATGCAGTGGCTGATGTCGCATTCATGATGCTTCTTCACCGCAGTTGGAATAAACCAAATTACACTTGAACTAGGTCTTTTGTAACGTGTACAATATTCATTACATTTTATTTTATTTTTGTTCATCCTACTTAGTAATCTTCTCCCAACTTACACACGTCACTCATGCAAATTGTGGCAAACTTGCATAATTTTATCGAGTGGTATTTTTAAAATAACTTTCGGACATCTTGTACTCATCGCATATTCACATTTAACCACTTTCTTCCATATGCTCATTTAGTGAGTATTTATGTCGTCATATGCGTTTACTTTATTCGCTATCGGCATTTCGAATGATTGGCTGTTGTTTGACATCCCCCATCGCAGTGAAGCTGGACCTTACCATGGTGCGATGGTTTGTGTGCCTCAGCGATCCATTGAGCTATGCTGGGTGGTGCTTTTGCACCTTCAGAGTCACTCACACAAGTTTGGTCAATGGTTAGAGGCCAGACAAACTCAGCCTCCTGGTCCTCCAGTTTGGGGGTTGGAATGAGGGTTGCACCTTATTCCTTAAAACGGACTCCTTGTAGCCCAACGCCAAACTCGCTGCCTTGCGGTCAGGTTTTTGAACCAAAGGCCTTGGTTGAGAACCCTAATCGTTCTCCTGTCTAGGCCTGGTCAACATGACAGTATAAATAAATAAATAAATGATATATTTCTCGACATACGAGACACAGGCAGACTACGAGCCTGATCAAGTGGTACAACAAAGTCGGGTAGTGGAGAGGGATATTCAGTGATCTATTGTGTTCACATAGGAATGTTTCAATGCTAAATCAATGAAGAATAGTCAAGGAGTAGGCGTAGTAGAAGTTGAGAGTAATAATAAAAGTGGATATCAACTGTCAGTTTAATTGGAGTAATACGACCCATCATGAAACCGTCTCCCGGAGGCCTGCTTCCACACTTCTCTTCCACATCTCATCTGGCCATGTGCTATTGTGGCGTTATATATATACAGTTATGTGGGGGCCTGTGATATATATTAAGCTCTCCTTATCATATAGCCATCTTTTATCTGATTTGTTTCCAGTACTGTGTTGTGGGGGCCTGTGTTCAATGAAAACTCTCCCCATCATACAACTATCTTTTAGCTGATCCAGTTCTAGCATTGTACTGTGGGGGCCTGTGTTTCATATTAAGCTCTGCCCATTGCACAGCCATCATTTGGCTGATTAGAACCAAGCACTTGTAATATGTGCCAGTGAGTTGTGATAACTCATACTGCATGAGTGTGCTGCATTTTTTTCGGAAGCATTTATCCATAGCCTCGGGAGATCGGCCCAATCCTGGCGAACACTGGAAAGAGAGAAATACGCAAATAAAAGTGGGTAGACGTACAGTAACGTGAAATGCTAGATTTTCGTCCGACGTTGTTCCATTCAGATTGTACAAGTTTCACTGGTAACTGATAACCTCAGGGATATACATGCATTTTACATAAAAGGAGAAGAATTTTCGGAGGAAATAGTAAGATAGCTCCAGCAGTTGGAAGTATGAACCGTAGTTAGGAGACCGAGCGATTTGCTATGCATCTGTGAATTGTTGAGTTGCAGATTATTTATCAGTGTGGTAATAGCGACGACAGCGTCTGATTTTGGAGTGCACTTTGATGCAACAACGGCCAAGCTGCCACTGGTATTTGAATGTTTCCTGGGTTTCGGCGAAGTCTGGTGGGAGGAAGTGGGTTTGGGGGAAATTGTTGTAAATGGGCTGGGGATGAAGTATTCGGGATCTAGTAGGAGAGTATGACATCTCGCACACAAACAAAGTGCGTCAGGCCTGCTACTGATCACTTTGCACTCGCTTGTTTTGCTTTTCATGCATTTCGCATGAAAAGAGTATAAACGATTTCCAAAGGAAATCTCTATTTTGACCATCTCATTGCACGTTCCACAGGCGCGTTTAGACACCCCGGCTCGGTTAATAGCGCTCATCAGGGCACTTGAACGTGTGACGCTTATTCCTACCCAGGACCAGGGATTAACTGATCCGACTTCAAGGACAGTGCGCCGAGACAGGCGGCTGTCTCAATGGCTCCCTCTTGCGGTCGCACGTAAATTGCCGCATTCATCGGTTCGCACACAAGCACAGGACGCTGCGTTACACGGCGATGCACACAGGGGGTCGGCAAAATACCCTAAGTGTCTCCGACGTGATATTTAGTAGGCGAACAAGGCAAAACCATACGTATCGTTCAATATCCTGAGATAAACTTGGAACCAACTGGGAGATGATAATTTCCAAAGTTTTAGAAAATGAATCGGTTTTCTATAGTCTTGCATGTGAACAACGGTTCGCCTTTGAGACAAGTGCTTCTTCGGGTCGGGTCCGAAGAAGCTCTTTCGCAAAAGTGCGTAAGGTTGTCACAATATAAACTTTTAGAAAACCTATTTGTCTTTGGCGTGCTTGTTTCGTGCTCGATCTGAACAATCTGGATTCTATTAGTTATTTAAGAATCAAACCATGAAAGCAGAGGGTTGTCTATGCCATATGCAGTTAGTTTGGATAAGAGGTGGTTATGAGGGCACGATCAAATGCTTTGTGCATATCGAGGTAGATGACTATCGCTGATGCACCGTCATCGAGCGAAGTAGTCAAGAGACTGAGAAAGTCTATCTGACATGTTATGCAGGTTCGCGTGCTTAGGAAGCCGTGTTGTGAGGTGTTGATAAAATTTCGCGACATCATGAAGTCCACAGTTTTGGACTTTATGTGACGCTCCATCATTTTTGAGAGGATAGAAGTATGGCTTATTGGGCGGTAGTTGCTCATTTCATGCACAGAGCCTGACTTGTAGCGAGGAATGACTACAGCCGTCTTCCACTGTGATGGCACGGTACCGGTGTTCATGGATAGAGAAAAAAGATTCAAAAGTAGTACAGGGAAGTCAGATCCACCGTATTTTATAAGCGCTGGTGGTAATTTGTCAGGTCCGGCATACCATGATGACTTCGTAGAGGTGATAAGTCGATTTATATCACGAAGTTCAAAATCAACTGTGCAGATCTTGTCATCAGTAAGCAGAGGGATAATGTGCGAGGGAGCCGCAGCAGCGGTGTTAAAAGTAGAACAAAAGTAATTATTGAAGTCCCTGCTTATTTTAGCTGGATTGTTAGTTATTTGGTTACCAGAAATCAGGGTGGATGGGGTTTCCGTATTCTTGTTTCTATGTTTCTTCAGCTTGGTAAGTTCTATGTTTTTATTCATGCTATTTAGCGCCCGTCTTTCTACGTCCATAAGGCTGATATGCCGTAGTCTGTCAAGTTGAGCAAGGATTTTTTGTTGCGGCAATACTAGGGAGAAGTCATTTGTTTTCAAGTAGTAATTTCGGAGTCGTGCAAGTTAGCGTGAAAAATTATCGGGGGTGGACTCTAATTTTATTTTTCTGGAATGACGGCAATAATTCAGTGGTATTAGAGCGTCTAGACACATCTCAATGTTCTTGTAGAACTCATCGGCTGCCACTTGTGGATCATTGGTTAGGAAGAAATTTTCCGAGTGCAAGGATCTCAGAAGGGCGGAAAGCGATTCGATGTGTAACAAATTGTATGGTCGGTAGAGGACGGCAGGTTTAGTCGGGGTAGGATCAGAAAATGGCTTATCGAAGGTGAGTTGGACCATCTTATGATCGCTTCCAGGGAAATTGTTTAGAACAACAGCAGAAACATTGGATAGGCCTAGTGTAAGGAATAAATCGAGAGTGTGGTTTCCCCTGGTGGGTGAATGAACATGTTGTGTCCATCCATATATATATATATATAAAGAAGACATCAGTCTCGAATATTTAGTAGGTGCGGCGCGCGATCTCCAGTCAATATCAGGCATATTGAAATCTCCTCCTAATACTTTACATTTAACCGGTAATTCTGCTAAGTAGCAAAACAAGCGTTCCAATGTTTGTAAGTCATCCGTACTGGGATTCGGAGGGGAGTAAATGCAACCCAAAACCATCGAGGTTCTACCTAGAGTAACATGTGCAATTATGCTGTCAATATCGCTGTCTTGAAGGGAAGCGCACAGCAGTGATGCTTGGAAGTTATTTGATACATAAATGATGCAACCGTCACCAGGTGCTGAGGTTCGACACGCGAGAAAACTATGATATTGATCAATGTGATAGCAAGACTGCGGAGTTTCGCTTGTGAACCATGTCTCTGTAGCTAGGATAAAGTCAGGTTGAAAGAGAGACACCATGGTGCGAAGAGTGGGCATCTTATTTCGAAGTGAGCGAGCATTGAAGAGAAGCGATTTAGTGGATTGTGACTGGATAGGTAGACACGCTAACTGGTTGAATAAGTTGGGGTAAATATCTGACGATGTGTGATCATAAGTTGAGGTGGAAGGAGTGGGATAATTTTGAGCTGGAATGGAAATGGATGATGGTGCAGGAATAACTATCAAATTTAAGTCTGAATACTTTTGAGAAAGTTCAGAAAAAGGTTGAAGGCTTGTTGGGGAGGGATGACACTGAGTTTCCTCCCCAGGTCTACAAAAAAGACTGCTCATTCAGTCTATCAGGGATATAGGTAGGATTGCCATTGCGGGAAGGGTCAATAGGTAAACATGGTGCACCAAGAATGGATGCAGCAGACGTTTTCGGGTGGACAGAAACATAGGGTCGAGCAAGTAACCTACTGAAGTAAATGTTTGATAAGTAAGGAACTGTTCGAATAGCACTTAGCTTACTAACAAGCGATTCCAACGTGGGCTGGTCGACAGAGGTAAATCTGACTGGTGCTGGGTAGGCCTGTATCCTCTTGTGCACTCTAATAGCATTAAACATATGAGATTTCACATTAGCCACTTTACCTAAAGTTGTAACGACGTCAATAAGTTCAGTAGAGTCAGGAATATTGAAAGCATCATCATCAACAGCAGTACATCAGCCACTTGAACTGATGCTTCGCTGCCATACAACCATGAGGACCTATGAAATAAAGAATAAGAGGGAGAGAAGGGGGACTTACCTGAAAACCTTAATGCCCTAAGCAAACATTCAGGGTCAAGGCGCCTACACCTAGTGTTAACAACATACCGTCACAAACAGCTGGCTTTCGTGCAAAGATAAGGCGGCTTCGGCGAGACAGCTTCCTTGCGGCTTTCACTGCCACGCGTCATAATCAGCCATTACCCCGCAGACAACTCAGCACCAAACACACTTTAAACAGACAATCCGATTAGGAGACGGCAGCAGACGCGCCACTGGTGTCGGTTGCGAGCCATGTCCTGTAAAGTCTCGAGCCAAGCACAAGGTGAGTCACGTGGACTCCAGGCCGGAAGGCGAGACGGACCAACGGCACCCAGTTTGGTCGTCAGTGACTTCATTTCCCGCTGCCAAGTCAACTTCTGTCCACCTCGAGCCTTGCGCCATCCTACACCTGGTAGACTGAACAAGGCCCTCCTAGGTAAGCGGTGACCAGGCATGCGTAGCACGTGCCCGAGCCAACGCAACTTATTCAGTGCTATCTGTTGTCCTAGGGAGCTAGCATGATTATCACCACCTAGTACTCGCCTACGCACATCATCGTTGCAGACACGCTGGTGCCATCCGACACCAGCAATGCTTCGCAAATAACGATGATCAAAGACTTGAAGGCGCCTCAGATCTTCAGACCGAACGGGCCAAGTCTCACTACCATAGAGCAGAACGGCCCTCACTGTGGCCTTGTATACACGGCCTTTCAGACGGAGGGAAACTCCCTTCTGTCGCCAAACATGACACAGGTTCAAGAAGGCAGCTCTGGCCTTTGCAATGCGTGAGCTCACGTCAGTTTCTATGCGCCCATCATTGCTGATGCAGCTGCCAAGATAAGTGAATTGATCAACCACCTCGAGTTCCTCGTTAGCAAGCATCAAGGGGTCATCGAGTGGCTGGTGGTCCTGCAGCAACACTTTGCACTTTGAAGGTGCGAAGTGCATACCAAATAATGGGACCACTTTGGATAGGCTATTCAGGGTTGTTTGTGCCGCCTCAACATTGTCGAAAAGCAAGACGATATCGTCCGCATAATCTAGATCAAATAACCATTCACCAGGCAGCACTTCAACACCTACATCGTGAGATTCCGCAATGGAACACTCCATGATAGAATCCACGACGAAATTGAACAAAAACGGGGAAATCGGGCAACCCTGTCGAACGCCACTTGTAGTCGAAAAGCTATCCGATAGGGCACCATAGACCCTGACGCGGCCGTTTAGTGTTCGAGTATAGAGCACATAGGATGTTCACATATTTCGTGGGAACACCTTTCCGCGCAAGTATTTCGAACAGAATCGATCGATCGACTGAATCGAACGTACTCTTGAAATCGAGGAACACAGCTATTGTCGGTCTGCGGTATGCGTGGCGCTGCTCTAGCACCTGCCGCAAAGTAAATATATGGTCTATACAGCCACGTCCTGGGCGAAAACCGGCCTGCTCTTCTCTAATCCGAGATTCCCGTTCTGCAGTGAGGCGACGAACGATAATTTAGGCCAGTAATTTTGTCATAACTGGCGTTAGGCTAATACCCCTGTGGTTCGCACAGTCTGTGCGACTACCCTTTTTCTATATTGCCACTATAATCGATTCGTTCCAATTAACCGGGACACTTCGTTCCAGATACGTTCGAATAGGGAGGTCAGTGCTTTGCAGAGGACCTCACCTCCATCCTTAAATAGTGCAGGTGGGAGGGAATCCGGGCCAGCTGCACGGAAACGATTAAGGGCTGTGATCGCGTTTCGGACTTCGGCCTCCGACGGAGGCTCTAAACTAACCGTCCATGGCTCGTTCTGCATCACCTGAGTAGGAAGAGGTGCGGGAGCAGGGGGCCAGCTGAACTGATGTTCAAAGTGCTCAGCCCAACAAGCCATACGGCGCTGCTTATTGTGTATCAGCGCACACGCGCGATCCCTGGTTGTTTCACTGACGCCTGGTTTTCTCGGACCAGTGGTGCGGATTAGCTGGAAGAGCTTCCGGTAATTGCCTACTGCTCCTGCCTCCTCCATTTCTTGAGCCCGACTGGTCCACCAGGCTTCCTTGTCAGCACGTAGGCTCCGCTTTAGTTCATGCCTAATAGCCCGTCTGGTCACATTGTGTTCAGAACCAGCCGGGAGCAGCCTTCTAGCTTCCAAAAGGTTCACGGACCTCTCGGATATCCAGTGACTGATGCGATGACGACTGATAGTGCCACAAGCAGATGCTCCTGCGTCGTGCATAGTGGCCGAGATCTTATTCCACTGAAGTTCAGTATCATTAGGACAAGACAGTGAGAGTTCGCTATGCAGTGCTTCTTGATAGGCTTGCAGTGCTTCTTGATAGGCTATATTGTAAGCAAGGGGACTGTAAACTAATGGTTTCTTTGGCCTCATGGGGCAGGCGACAATTTTATTGGGCGATGGGGTTTGAACTGTTTTAACCACGAGAACTGCAGGTGTGGCTGTAAGTTTGTGGGAAATAGGGTGATCCTGAGTATCAGCCGAGTCAAGATTTTGGGTGGTGGGATCAGAAGAACCCTCGTTCAGTGAAGATGGATTGCTAGATACCGGATTTTTGTCTCCAGCTAGTGGCTCGTTTGTTTGCTGCGTATCAATTGCTCTAGGTCTTTCCTCGTCAAGGAAAGCAGTCAGGTCTCTGGTCACAATGCTGGTCAAGTCTAAATCGACAAGGGAGTTAATGATCTGTGGCTGCTGTACATAACTGTCCCCTAGATGCGATGCGATGTCGCAGGTTGATAGCGACGGTGGTGCTTTGTTTTAAAAATCATAGACTCTAAATTATCCGCTGCACGTAGCGTTGTTAGTGGAGAGTCGAGGGGGCATATTATACTTATGGACTGGTTATGGGTGTCATCGTGTATAAGTAACCTTAATGTTGGGGTATCAGTTTGGCAGTTGGGAACGAGACCAGCAACGGTTATAGATGTGACCCCATTTGAGGGTAACGAGTCGCGTCGAGAGATAAGGTCAGAATCACCATGCAGGAGTAATCTTTGTAAAGGTGTTCTGTCAGCAACTACTCTCAGGGTCTTAAAGGTAGTGTTGGCAGCAATTAGATCACGTCTGCTTATAAACTCACTAGCGGTTAAAGCGCTATTAAATTTGAATAGGATTGAACACGAGTAGCGCTGGACTTTCTTTCTGAGTCTTATGCAACTGCATTCCGTGCCAACCATGTTAGCAGCTTTAAGTGATATATCTCGCAAGGCTGCAGGCGGTATATTATCTGGGACATTAAAAACAACTGCATTTCTAGAACGATGCATCCTAGAGACTACTTCTGCTTCGATGGAATCGATAAGAGAACCTGCGGGTAACATATGCTCTACTTTGGGACTCAACGTCTTTTGCATTAGGGCAGTTATAGGTTCCAGTTCACGGAGGACAGTCAGAGAACTATCTATCGATAACATTTTCACTTTAAGCTGGGTGACTTTATCTTGGATGTTATGCAAGTTAATAGGCTGAAACGGCAGAGCAGCTGGGCATAATTTCCATTCTGCTGCAATATAAGGTCTCGCAGTTTTAGAAGTTGTCGGTGCTTTGCGAGTTTGAACAGTCACTTACGCTTTGGTAATCGACACTTGATGGCAGGTATACTAACAGAACATGAGGCTTTAGTTTCATCATTGCTTACAGATTGGTTATAAGCTGGGAGATTTGCGAGCTTTTTAATGCATTTCTCTCCATTCATTGTACGAATGGTGTAGCTTCTCGTTTTAACGTTGCTAACGAGCATATTGTGATTAGCCGCTGGAGTTCAGGGCTTGTGATCTCAGTTAAGGTAAACCGGTTATTAAACTGGACTAAAATGGTTACTGTGTCACAAGGTCGATACAAACCAACCAGGTAGGGTAATCACAAAGTGCACCAAGGCGTTCTTTGTTAGTCAGTCGTCCTGTACACACGTCCACTCTGAGTTCAACTCCGTGCCGTGTCCCGACGCGTCAATCCGTCGGTTTTGGTGGGCGCACACGTACAGTTCCATCTGACAAAGGGCGCGGCGATTGACCGGTAGGATAGGTCCGCACGGAAGTTTGACTTGGGTGATAGTCTACAGGATCGCTATGTCGTTTGGCGAAAGCAGGGAGAAGATGCAAGTGTTGGTAGCCGCTTTACAAAACTACCGATTTGGCTGGAATCGGTTTTGATGAATGGGCCTCGTGATATGCTTTCCAGTGATTATACGAACCGTGATCGAAGTAACAAAAGCGTTGATTTTGTCCACTTCCGTTTACACCTGATCGCAGCAGAAATTGGGAATCAGCAGTAGGCGATTATCCGTTAGGAATACAGTCCAGGAAATTTGCGCATTGCGTACGCCCGATCAAGCCTGATCGAATGAGTGTACTTGGGTGAATATGCGATAAGAACTGGATTCAAGAACGACGAAAAGGTAGGAGCGGCGAATTCCGACCGGCCGCACGCTGAGTCACACACTACCCGCAATACTATGAATTTTGCTTCACACAATTTCTTGATGTTCTGGCCACCGCAGAGGATAATCAACGGTGCCCTATCTGCTGCATCGAACAGAGTGGATAGGGGTTTGGATGATACTACTCAAGCCTTCCCGTCTTCTTATTCCCCCTCTTGCGCATTTTCACTCTTACCGTCCCCTTCCAACTTCACTTATATCCCCCCAGTTTTCAACCCCCGATTCTTGGCCCTCCCCCGACATGCTTCGCTAGGCATTTACCTTCTAATTTCAACTAACACGTGAACGCGGAGCGTCACTCCTCTGCTGTCGACAAGCCCATGTCCAACCAAGCGGTCCATTCCAGTTCATCGGCTTCCATTTGGAGCCCTCGATCTTCCTTCAGATTGGCATGCCTCAATGTACGCACACTGCTACAAATCGGTCAACAGGCAGCACTTGCCCGAACATTGGAGCCCCACTCGATCAATATCTGCTGCTTATCAGAGACTAGCTTGCAAGACTCGAGCACTGTGCTCACTCTGCGATCTCCTCCAGGTGACGCAAGCAGTATTTTCTCATTGCGCCTATCCGGTGACGATGCAGCTTCGAGCACCCGTCAAGCTGGTGTTGGCATTGCCTTGAGTCCCCGGGCTGAAGCTGCTCTGGTTGATTGGATTCCAATCAGTAGCCGGATGTGTGCAGTCCGATTGGCTGGCTCGTTCAAAGCTTCGAAGTCGCGCGGGACTAATAGGTGTCTATTCATCATCGCTGCCTGCGCGCCCACAAACTGTAGCGATGATTCGGTAAAGAACGACTTCTACCGCCAACTGACCCAGCTCCTTCGCCACAGAAGAAGCACGGACACCGTTGTGCTGGCGGGGGATATGAACGCACAAGTTGGAAAGTTGTCCGATGATGAACTGCATCTGGGCGGTCAACACGGTGTAGGCTGCCATAGTGATAACGGTGAGCGGTTACTTCATTTGTGTGAAGATGCTCGCTTATTTCTTGCGAGCACTAATTTCCGACACAGCACCCGCCGAAGGGTGACTTGGCGCCCACCAGCCTCGAACCAGCCTTGGACGTAGATAGATCACATTGCGATAAGTTACCGCTGGAGAAGCTGCATCCAGAATTGTCGTTCGATTTGGAGCACATGTGTGGACACCGATCATGCACTTGTATGTGCTGACATGCGGATGCGCTTTGGCGGACGCCCACGACGACGCTGTAAGCGTATTGACACCAGCCAACTGACAAAGCCAGCTGTTCTGAATGCGTATCGAAGTACGCTGACATGCGAGTTGAGCAAGCACTCACAGGAGACAATTGATGGTCACTGGTCACATGTTCACCAGACCTTACTAGCAGCAGGCAAATCCTCATGTGGTATGTCTAATAGACAACATGGACATTGGATCTCTTCGCAGTCTCTGGAACTTATCGACGCTCGCCGGCATATCCCGGCTGGAAGCGAGCACAATGAAACTCGCAAAGAGTTCCGGGCAAAACTCCGTGCTAGCCTGAAGAGAGACCGCGAATCTTGGTGGTTTCATCTTGCGTCAGAGATGGAAGTGGCCGCTGCCCTTTGCAACCATCGTAAGTTATTCCGTCTGATACGGGAAACGAGCAGCAGGAGACCTGGTGTTAGTGAAACCATACGTGACGAGAGTGGATAGCCTATCCACAATTTGACAAAACGTCTGGAGCGTTGGGCTGAGCATTTTGAAAAGCAATTTAATCGGCTAGGATTGTTCGATTCGCCGGTCACTGATCGCCTTGCTCCGTGGGCTGTCCCTTTGGATCCACCCTCTCGCTCAGAAGTCGAACGTGAGATCGGACTGTTGAAGTTGAACAAAGCCGCGGGACCAGATGATCTTCCTCCAGCTCTTTTCAAATTCGGGGGACCTGCTCTTGTTGATGCTTTACATGAATTACTATTGAAACTGTGGGAGTAGGAGGCTGTCCCCACCGACTGGAGCCGCTCCGTTATTGTTCCCATCTTCAAAGGCGTCTCGCGCTCGGAATGCGACAGCCATAGAGGGATCAGTCTGATCTCCATCGCCTCCAATTTACTCGCCTCCATAATTATTCACAGACTGACTGGCGCTCGTGAAAGCCAGATTCGTGAGGAGCAAGCCGGGTTTCGTCGTGGTCGTGGTTGCATCGACCACATCTTCACCTTACGTCAGTTGTTGGAGCACCGTCACACATATTGGCGGCCCACCGTAGTCGTGTTCCTCGACATCAAAGGTGCCTTCGATTCGGTTGGTCGATGTGCCCTTTGGAATTGTCTACTCAGGAAAGGTGCGCCCGAGAAATATGTAAATATTATCCAAGGATTATATGCGCATAGCACGGGCAGAGTGAGGGCTTACTGCAAGCTGTCGCCACCCTTCAATATCTCCAGCGGTGTGAGACAAGGATGCCCGCTGTCACCTTTCCTCTTCAACTTCGCTATTGACGAAGTCATGGAGATTGCGTTTACAGGACATGACTTGGAAGGTGTGGTTCTACTCCCAGAAGAACGACTACTTGACTTGGAGTATGCAGACGACATTGCCCTCATTTGTGACAGCTCCCAGACGTGCCAAGCCGCGCTGGACAGATTAGCATTGGCAGTCAGTCGCTTCGGGCTTTGCTTTGCACCACCGAAGTGCAAAGCGTTCCTCCAAGATTGGCAGGGATCGCCCCCTGTGCTGACCCTTGGTGGGGATCAGCTAGAAGTCGTTCAGAAATGCAATTACCTGGGAAGTTGTATCAGCGTTTTGGGATCGAAGACGAGATCACGAACCGCATAGCGAAAGCTCGAAGTGCGTTTGCTAACCTTCGCCACCTATGGCGCCGGCGCGACATCACTCTTGCCCTGAAGGGTAGAGTGTACAATGCAGCGGTACTTTTGGCTTTACTGTACGGTTGCGAAACCTGGCCCCTAAGATCGGCGGACATGAAGAGTTTAGTTACATATGACCATCGGTGCCTTCGCAGTTTGGCTCACATCTGGTGGGAACACCGCGTGAGTAACGAGCGTGTTCGACGCCTTGTTTACGGCCCAGTAAAAGGGAATGAACCGCTCAGCACCGTTATTTCACTCACCAGGCTCCGATGGCTGGGCTACGAATTGCGCCTGCCAGCCCACCGACTCCCTCGACGTGCGTTGTTTGCTCACCGGGGATGTGGGTGGAAGAAGAGGAGAGGTGGCCAAGCGATGACTTGGTCCAGAGGAATGAAGGCCATCACTTCGGAGCTGGCCTCGGTTGGAGCGTGTCGGCTCCCTGGTTGGGGTCCAAAAGACGGTGAACACGTTTGGCTGGATACACTTGCTGATATGGCAAGGAGCCGACCACAGTGGCATTCCTGCTATGAGTTTCTTTGTCCCTCCCCATCTCTTTAGCCTCCCCCTGCATCTACGATGTTATTTAGTAGGGTAAAACATAATAAATTTTTTTTGTTTCTGCCTAGTAGCCGGCTGGTAGCTTACCTGAACGATGCCTATCCGTTGCTGGTAGCTCAGCTGACATGCAACTGTTGTATTTATTTTTCCTTCATATCTTGTATGCATGTATGTATGTATTTCCTTTATGTGGCGGGAGAGCCTATGGTGCGCTGAGGCTGGTGGTGGCTAGATCCTGACAGATGGTCTACCCACTGCTGCTACTGTTGCGCCATTTGCTCATGTCCTGGGCGCCTCCACGTGGCGACCGCTGGGTGGGAGTTAGGTTTCGCATTTCTCCCTGCTAAGATCCAGGACACCAATCCGCATGAGTCAGCTAACTGACCATGTGCTAGACCCGCTGCCTTTCGGGTGTTCATTTAATCGAAGACTTTGGCTGAGGACCCGAGTCGTTCTCCTGTCAGGATGGGCGTCCTGGCAGTATCCTATTCCATCCTCTTCGGAGCTTAGGAAGTGGTCGATGGCCCACTTCCCGTAAAACCTAGCCATGGGAGACAACAGGTTTACGGGTTATATTCTCAATGCTCGATTGGCGTAGAGCACGAGTGCCACACATTGTCTCTGACGGTGTGAGGACACCTCCGGGTGTTCAATGGTTTGCTACTGCCCGCCTCAAACCAGGCAGCCTTTGGTCAAATTGGTGGAAACCCGCCAAAACCCACCTGCGTCTGGCCGTGGTCGCAGGTGCGTATCCAACTACGGTCGCAAAACATATGATAACTGTTCCAGAACCTCAAAGGCTGCGTGTGACGGCCGTCAAGCAGATCCCAATCTGTCTCTGCAATCACATTCCCGAGCTGGAACTGCTCTCCACTGCCTTGTGGGTCAGGCTATTGAGCCAAAGGTTGCGGGCGGAGTCCCTCAAGCGAACCTCCAAACCACCCACTGCCTTGTGGGTCAGGCTATTGAGCCAAAGGCTCCGGGTGGAGTCCCTCAAGCAAAACTCCAAACCGCCCACTGCCTTGTGGGTCAGGCTATTGAGCCAAAGGCTCCGGGTGGAGTCCCTCAAGCAAACCTCCGAAGGACAACGACCACTTTGCGTGCGGTTGCTCACCAATGCAATCGTATGCCTGCGCGCAAAGCACTCAGCATCGGGTGCTGGAACGTGCGCACACTACTGGACCGGAACTCGAGCGAGCGCCCGGAGCGACGCACTGCACTGGTCGCAATGGAGCTGGCGCGCTACCACATCCATATTGCGGCGCTCAGTGAAACTCGGCTCGCTGAGCAAGGTAAGTTACATGAAGCAGGTGCTGGCTACACATTCTACTGGGTGGGCAACGCCGCCTCAGCACCACGTGAACATGGGGTCGGATTTGCAACTTCCGATCGCCTCCATGGCCAGCTGGTGGGTGAACCAACGGGCATCAGCGCGCGGCTGATGACTGTTCGCCTGCGACTCGGAAGAGGTAAGTTTGCTACTTTTATAAGCACGTACGGTCCGACCATGTGTTATCCTGATGACACGCGTGATCAGTTCTACACTGAGCTATCCTCCGTGATACGGTCTGTGCCGAGGAGCGACCGACTATTTCTGCTGGGTGATTTCAACGCGCGCGTTGGGCGTGATGCATCAGCGTGGACAGATGTTATCGGTGCGCATGGCATTGGTTCAGCGAATGCGAACGGTGACAGGCTGCTCTCACTATGTGCCACTCACGGCCTGACGATCACGAACACTCGGTTTGCACTGAGTGCGAGTGATATAGCAACTTGGACGCACCCACAGGAGTGGTCACGCTCACCTGCTCGACTATGTCATCGTACGTCAGCGTGATATGCGTGAAGTGCGCATGACACGTGTACTGCGTGGAGCTGAGTGTGGCACTGATCACAAATTGGTTAGGACCAAACTGTACATATATTTTCGTAAATCTATGTATTGCACTCCCGCCGTGAATCGGCGTAAATTTAACATTCTCTCCCTCGGTACTGTGGCGAAACGTACTGAGCTGGAGAAGGCGATGGCTGCACGCCTGTGTGGTGATGTGGACTGCATAGCCACAGTGGGCGACCTGTGGCACCACATTCGCGACCAGGTGACAGCTGCTGCCGAGGAGACCATCGGGCGCGCAAACTGTAAGCGGCCTGATTGGTTTGATGACAACAATGTGACGATTGGCGCATTGGTGTCAGAGAAGAATGCAGCATTTGCTGCACATGTGGCAGACCCCAGTGACTTGGGGAAGAGTAGTCAGTTTCGCAAACTTCGACGGCGACTGACCCGAGAGCTCCGTCGCATTAAAAATGCATGGTGGACGGAGAAGGCGAAGCAGATGGAATGCTACGCCGAACGCCGCCCACACATGGAAATCATTGACTCCTTGAAAACGGTGTATGGACCGAGATTGGAGCCGCTGAGGACATTGATCGATGGTAGTTCAGGCGTTACCTGCACCCAGACTGCAGACGTAATGCAGATCTGGCGGAAACACTTTGACTGTCTCTTGAACAATCGTTCAGAGATCGACTGGCCTACATTGAACGGCCTGAAGCAGCACGATGTGAAGGCTGATCTGGAGGATACGCCGACACTGGATGAGACGCAGAGAGCACTTGCTCAGCTGCGAAACGGCAAATGTGCCGGGGGTGACGGGATCCCACCTGAAGTATTGAAACACGGTGGACCCGCGTTGTTGACTGCGCTGCACCACTTGGTGCAACGCGTGTGGATTGAGGAGGAGTTGCCTGCTGAGCTGAAGGATGCCCTTGTGCTACCTCTGTACAACGGCAAAGGGAGCAAGCAATGTTGCACGAATTATCGTGGCATAAACTTGCTGAGTTGTGTGGGCAAGTTGATTGCCCGAATCCTGCTCAATCGCCTCGTGAGTCAGATTGTGGAACCAAACGTGGCGGAAGAGCAATGTGGATTCCGTTCGGGTCGCAGCACTATAGATATGGTGTTTGCGGCTCGTCAGTTGCAAGAGAAGTGCAGAGAACGACACCAGCCTTTGTACTCGCTTTTTGTTGATTTCACCAGGGCATTTGATACCGTGAACCGCGAGGCACTGTGGCTGGTGTTGGGTAAGTTTGGTTGCCCGCGTAAGTTTGTAAGTTTAATTGAATGTCTGCACAGTGGCATGCGAGCGAGGGTGCAGCTGAGTGGAGAGACCTCGGATGACTTTGCAGTTGTCTCTGGTGTGAAGCAAGGCTGTGTCTTAGCTCCTGCCCTGTTTACTATAAATCTTCATGCAATGTTGTCTTGTGCTTTTGATGCGGCTTGTGCTTACGGTGTTCGTGTGGAGCACCGTATTGATGGTGAGTTGCTGAACAACCGTAGTTTCGGTGCGAGAACTCTAGTCTGTGAGACAACTATCGGTATGTTGCTGTTTGCTGACGACTGTGCGTTGTTTTCACACAGCGCGGATGAGTTGCAGCACATGACTAGTGCTCTGGCTTCGACAGCGGCCAAATTCGGGCTCACCATCAACAAAGCAAAACTGTCTGTCTCTTTCAGCCTTCACCGAAGGTGCAATCTTCAATATTGCCGCAAATCAGCATTGGTGCTGAAGAAGTGGAAACCACCTCCCGCTTCTGCTACCTTGGGAGTGTGATGTCGACTGATCAGCAGCTACACGTTGAGTTGCGTAATCGCGTGTCGAAGGCGGCAGCGGCATTCGGGAAGCTTGAGTACCGAGTGTGGAACAACCATCAGCTTAGCATTGGCACGAAGCTGATGGTGTACAAATCCATGGTACTGTACGTTCTTCTATACGGCAGTGAAACGTGGACGATGTACCGGCGGGATGTGTGATATCTCGAGCGGTTGCATCAGCAGTGTCTGCGATGAATTTTGCGGATCGGCTGGGGCGCCAGAGTTCCAGACACCGAAGTGTTGCGCCGAATTGGGATGTATGCAGTGGACTGCATACTTTTACTGCGACACCTGAGATGGCTCGGTCATGTGAGCCGTATGGATTCGACGCGGATACCGAAGCAACTTTTATACGGTCAGCTGAGTATTGGGAAGCGGCATGCTGGGAAACCAAAGTTACGTTACCAGGACATGATCAAAGTGAGCCTCACACGTTCTACTCTTGATTGTAGATCATGGGAATCGAAGGCGGTTGATCGTGGTGCATGGCGCGATCTAATCACGAAGGCAGTTGCTGAAGTGCGAGAGAAAGCCCTCATGCATGCAGAGAAGAAGCGGCAAGTGCGGAAGAGGCAAGCACCGATGGGTTGTTCTCCATCGACATCAAGCGCATTGTGCTGTGGAACATGCGGTCGCGAGTGCCTTAGTCAGGCAGGCCAAGTGAGCCATGAGAGAGGTCACTCGGGACCACGGCCGAAGCGACGACGGGTCCTGCAGTGAACGCAGGCAGCACCGGCGCAGCGTTTGTAGGCACGCTGAATTCGATTTACTAACCGCGTGCTTGCATGCTAAGTCTCTTTATTGCAGGTGGTGGGTTTGCAGTTTTTACCTTAATGCTTTTCTTTCTCATATAAATATCTCCCTGTACTCTATTCCATTAACTTGCGCACATGGCTTCAGCCAGTTGTATTCGATTTCCATAACATTTTTGTGTTCGTGGCATTCCGTGTACTATACTTCCTGACCTCGTGCACTTAGCTAGGATTTGTTTGTAAACAACTTATTACGTATGCTATTTAATTAAGGTTTATGTCACCGTTTCCTTATGCATTAATCGAGTTTTTCTCTTTTTCTTTCTCTCTCTCTCTCTCAAGTGTTTGGCTGTTGTTTGATATCCTTGGTGTGGCTGCGCTTGATGTGCATGTTGACAAGGTGCCTACCTGTCTATTACCCCCTACCTCGTCCATACTGGCTCCAGGAGACAGTTGGTCGTTGCTGGAGGGGACAGGGTGCACGGTCCTTGTGGCCGTGCTAGACTCGAAGAATGGTTCCATGCACTTAGTATGGAGCGGACTACGGTCCAGCCACCGCCTTGTGTGCGCTTGATTCCCCAAATACAGTGTGCTTGTGTTTGCCTGTGAAGGAGTGTGGGCCGGCTCCGTTGATGAAACGTGGTTCCCATCCGCATGCCTCCCGGTCTTATTCCTTCGGGTTTACACTGGATATGGGGTGTGTGCTTGGAGCTGTGGGTGGTGCAGCGCAAGCCATCCATGGTCCCTCTGTAGGCGCAGGCGTCCTGTGGCTTGCCACAGTGACAGGCAAATCCGAAACCGGATGCCGCCAACCATGGCAGGGTACGGAGAGAAAGTGATAACTTTTGGAAGTTTGGGCATGAAAATTTGGTCTTTTTTCTTCTTGCCTTCTTTGATGTCAATTAAGTTTTTAAGTGTACCACTGTGAGGTTTCACGGAACTGCATTATATGCCCTTTGGTCCTTTCTGATAAATCTGTCTTAGTGACATTCAGCTTGAAAAGTTTCATAGCTTTTGGGACTGTGAGAAATTCACCTAGCTGTACACGAAACATATGAGGTGATGTGCATGATCTAATGGACAGTGAGAGACGATTCCAGATCAATGCATATCTAATGAGGAAATGGTTTGCCTGCATGTTGGTGCGCGACTTTGCAATTACGTGTGTGCAATTTTTATTACGGATAAGATAACGCCTTGTGTGCTGCAACTGGGGCGAGCATGCAAGTGTATGCATGCACCCATTACTTACACCAAAAGCAGCGATATGTTTAGGTTTATTCTACGCATCCACATTTGGTCCAACATCAGCAATTTACAGCGTTCAGATTATGTTCACCTCTGAGTAGAGCCCAGGACCTGTCTTGTAAAAGCACGCTGAACGCGCTCTAGTGTCGCTGTGTCACTCTGTCTTGCATCACCGAATACCATACAGCAGTACTCTAACATTGGGCGTGTGCAAGTCTTGTAGCATGTAAATTTAGCGTTTGTTAAGGTAAAGATTTTGGGAAACAGTGCGCTATTTTCTTAGCTTTAGCGACAGTGTATTGTATTTGTTCAGAGAAGTTCAGGCTGGTGGAGTAGTGAAGCCCTATGTCTCTTATTTGGTTATCATATACTAAGGGTTTACCGAAGAAGGTTAGCGGTTGGACATTCATATCACATTTGTATGAGATGGCATTAATCTTTTCGATGGAGAAATTCATTTTTGAAGTACAACACCATACTTCAAGTGCATTCAGGTCAGTTTGTATGTTTCGAAACAAGGGCTCTGGATTTCTTGGATCAAATGTGTACACAACTTTTACATTGTCTGCAAACATATACAATAACGTTAAAAATGTCATTTATATACATAAAGAAGAGATGTGGCCCCAGAAGGCTACCTTGAAAGACGCTACTTGTCACAGCGGTGCGACCTGATGTGTGGTTTCCTATATTGACTGCTTGGGTTCTGTCGGTTAAATATGAGGAGGAGCGAGAAAGTAGTCAGCCATGCCATACACTGATAGAGTGGTTAAAAGCCTACTAGGGGCACTTGGACAAAAGCCTTTTGCATGTCAAGAAATATGAAAATATAAGCGTCGCCACAGTAAGCTGAGCTTGTGATGTGGTTTAAGAAGTCTAGTTGGCAAGACTGAGAAGAGCGCTGTTTACTAAAGCCATGTTGTGATGGGCTGATTAGGTTCCTTGATATTAGAAATTGGGAAGTCGTAGCTTTTAAAACCCTGTCTATAAGTTTAAGAAGTATGAAAGTATGGCTAATCGGGCCCTTTGAGCCCTTTGATGTCTTGGTACAACATCAGCGTGTTTCCAGTGATACGGAACAGTGCTAGCCTTCATTGACAAGGTAAATATGTTCTGCAAAAGAACAGGGATATCCGGACCATGGTATTTCAGTAAACCTGATGGAATGCCATCAGGACCACCGATAAGGGACAGTTTCGTGGCGCTAAGCGATTTCCATATGTCTGCTACGGGAAACTCTATTGTTCATAACGTGCCGTCTGTAGGCAGTTTTGGTAGTAAGATGTGTTGGTCAATTGTATGATAGTTGAACGAGGAAGGAAAATGCTCTTTGAAAAGATCGCTGATGACTACAGGATCACACGCTGACAAGGAGGAAGAGATTGAAATTTACGTAATACAGTTGTAGGTACATCCTCCTCTTCTGAGTAGATTTATAAGTCCCTTCGGCATACTTAAGTCTACAAGAGCTCGATGTTCTCCGTAATAAAGTCTCTCAGTTCGATCAGGTTCTAACTTGCAGCTTACATTTTGGACCTGAAATGGATTGGTGAATTCATGGGATGTTTTATAGCGGCTGACCAGTTTGCTGATTTTTCCTTTAGCACGGGCGCTGGCGAGAGCGCCCACAGTAGTGTTTAGGCGTTTCTTTGGCAAATCTGGAGCGATATTATCTAAGCATTGGTTTATATTATGAGGAAAATTTTCAGCGGCAACATCTGGGTCACATGTGATGAAGAATCTATCCCACTGCATTGACCTATTGGCGTTGCCAACATGTCCCATTTGATCGAACGGTATGGCCGATAGGTTAGATCAATCTACTCGGCCTTCCATGCATGTGTGGGCAAAGTGCATTTGAATGATACCACATTATGATCACTGCCCGGAAGTTTGTCCAGGATTTTGACATTACATTCGAGAAATCCCAAAGTGAAGACAAGCTCTAGAACGTTGTCATTTCGCGTTGGCGATGAAACGTGATGTGACCAGCCTTACGAACAAATAGTCGATCGTAACTCGGACAACATATATGGGGATCTATGAGTGTGCCATGATACTTCTGGCATATTGAAGTCCCCTTCGACTAGTTTATATCTAGCCGGATGATCTGTCATGCAGTTGAATATATCCGCGAAAAATATGACTTAGGTTTTGACAATATGTGGGGGGCTATAGATGGAAATGGGAACTCACTACTGTGAGCGCACTTGACAACACCAATCCGGCAAAAGGTGAATTATTGTCGATTACGAAAGTGAGCAACTAGACGAAAAGCAATCCTAAGTGAGGTTGATACAATCTACCGTAGGCGCAATGCAGGCGGTGAAAGAGCCGTTGGAAAACCTTTGATACAACATTACGAGAAGTTAGGCATTACGCAGTAGAATTCAAATTTCGAAGCGTTCCTTGTGGGAATGGTTTGGTAAGCGGCATCTTAATACAGCAAATTGTAGGCATACAGAAAAAAAGTGGGCATTTTCAAATTTGAAATTATTGCTGATTTCAGTAAACTCTGCAAGTGCCACAGTAACTGGGGTAATCCACGCAAATATGGTGTCATGAGGAACAGTCGACCGGCTAGGCGATTAACTCAGGTGGACTGTAATTCACACTTTTTTAAAGATTCGCACCCACAAACTGTCCAGCAAATGTCTGTATTAAGCGGCCACATCAACAAACCTCCATCCAATAGTCATATCGTTTTGCCTCCGGGATGAATCATGGGATTTGTCCTGTCGCAATGGAAATGAGGCAACAGTCCCAACATCAGGTGAGGAGTTCGCATGAAATGAACCTGGTAAAAACGAGTAAAATCCTCATTCCGAAAGATTTTACAATAAAAATATATTTTGCAAGTGCACGGCATGTGGCTGCGTTGGGCTGTTAGCGCAACGGCTTCCTCAGTCCAGCCTCTAGTGTAAAGAACAAAACGAAGCCTGAATACAAATATATACTAACTCTATGCATATTATAAAACTAAAAAATTTTGATTTTTTTTGTAGGTACGGAGTTTCTTCCGATTTGAATCATTTTTATTTGGGCTGACCCACGCCAGTTTATGACTGCTGAAGCACTGCGGTAAAGATTGTCCCCCGTAAGATCTTCTCGAGTATAAAGTCAAGACTGTATGCGTAGAAATGGAGACCACATTACTAAGGTATACTGCACGTTTCAAGTCGTGCTCTCATAATCATTTATTGTAACATCATATTCTTATGCTTAATATTTGGTAATTCAGGATAAGTCTCTATGCCGGACTAGGAAAAACAAGTTGTATAGGAAAATGTAGCACATTAATCTTATCAGATTAGCGTATATTTTTGCTTTATTCACAGAACTGCACATTTTAGGCTCTAACGTCTTATGCAATTACCCAATGTCACTTCTATTATGCGGCATGCGGCATACGGATATTGGGTGTTGCCATGCGAATACACTGCATACTACGACGCCTTTGGTCCTCAGTTGATCTCACCTGGGGTAGATAGCAGGATCCGAACCCGGGACCAATGGAATATTATTTGAAAACATCACGCTTTGGCTACAGAGTTACGACGGACAACGCCTGTCATAACTTTCCACGACTGAGCGGATGGGCAATTTGAATCACACCCATCAGTCATTACCATTTGTTAAGAAGCTGTTCTGTCGTCACACGGTAGCCAAAGGAGTAGAGATTGCGAATAATATTATACTAGTCCCGCGTTCTACGTAGGTTATCTTCACCTAATGAGATCAACTCAGGTCGAAACGCCTCGTGGTGTTCAGTGTTCTCAGGCGGGCAGCACACATCTTCCATCTACTGTGGCTACGGCCCAAGTTACAGCAGTGAACAAGGTTCACAGCTACCTGCGTGGATTACAGATTGAATGAGCTCAACACATGGTATTTTGCGACTTCCTGGCTACTATTAATTTAATGTGAATAAGCACATTTTTAAATCGCGTTTGAGTCGCTTGCGTTCAGTTAGGTGATCATTCTGTGATTACATCCAACAGAAAATCCCAAAGGCATCTAGACATGTAGTTAAAGTTTGTCGGTAAACTTACCTCGTTTAAACATTCAGTCATTTCCTGCTAGCAGTACATAAATATTTGATCTCTCCGCATAGTGAACATTCAAGTGCCCGAGAGGTACTTCCTATTTACTGTGTATTGTATTACTAAATCTGGAAGGTGCACTGGTTAATCTGTCTTCCTTTTCTCCAGACTAGATCCATATTTGCTTGCATCTATTTCATCTTACTTCTGCCTGATTAGTCATTATTCTGACGCTCACTCCACTCGTTTCCACCACCCTTGTAGCCATACGAATATCATCTGCTGTTTTCAGTCCCTTACACCATTTGGTTTTGGTACTTATTTACATAGAGTTTGCAGCACTGACATTCACTAGTCCTATAACATAGAGAAAGCAATTCGATCTAGCTAATTCGGGAAGTTTCAGCCCATTCCAACAGTTTGTCATCCTAGCAACAGGTGCTGAGATTCGTTCACAGCGATGGCCCTTTCCGAGATCATCGAACTAGACCAGCCAGTTGCCTACCATTTGTAATCGCAATTCTCGGGAGGTTGTGCAACCGGATGATTTATTCGACTGTATACAATGCAAGTGTTCAAAATCACTTAAGCTATGCAGGTAGTTGACCAATTCTTATGAATAACGACTGAATATCTGGAAAGTCAAAACAATACGAATTACTAAACAATGCACTAAGGCTTCTGTCGCAATGACGCTGGACCTTACCGTGGTGCGATGGTTGCGTGCCTCTGAGATCCATTGAGCTATGCTGGGTGGTGCTTTTGCACCTTCAAAGTCACTCATACCAGATTGGTCAATGGTTAGAGGCCAGACAAACTCAGCCTCCTGGTCCTCCAGGTTGGGGGTTGGAATGGGGGTGGCTGTTCATTTCATAAAACGGGCTCCTCAGTCCAGTGCCAAAACCCGCTGCCTTGCGGTAAGGTTTTTGAACCAAAGGCTTTGGTTGAGAACCCTAATCGTTCTCCTGTCTAGGCCTGGGCAACCTCACAGTATTCTGCCCACGCAATACAATGAAACTTTCCTACAACAATTTCTTGATGCTCTGGCCGTCGCAGAGGATAATTAACGGCGCCCTATCTGCTGCATCGAGCAGGGTGGATAGGGGTATGGATGCTACTGCTCAGGCCTTCCCGTCTTCTTATACCCCTTCCTGCGCTTCTTCATCCTTATCGTCCCGCTCAAAAACTTTACTTATATCCCCCCTATTTTCAATCCCCTAATTCTTGGCCCTCCCCCAGCTTTCTTCAGTAGTCGCTTGTCTTCTAATTTCAAATCACACACAATCCCAGGGTCTCGCTCCAATCCAGTTGACAAGTCCACGTTCAAGCAAGCGGACAACGTCAGTTCATCCGTTTCCCTTTGGAGTCCTCGCGTCTCGCTAAGACTGGCATGCTTCAACGTGCGCACTTTGTTGCAGATTGGCCAACAGGCAGCACTTGCCCACATACTAGAGACCCTATCGATCGATATTTGCTGTTTATCAGAAACCCGCCTACAAGGTTCGAGCTCCTTGCTTACACTGAGATCCCCCACATGCGACACTGGCGGCACATTCTCATTGCGCCTGTCTGGCGATGAGGTAGCTTCAAATGCCGGTCAAGCTGGCGTCGGCATTGTTTTGAGTCCCCGGGTTGAAGCTGCCCTGATTGATTGGATCCCAGTAAACAGTAGGACGTGCGCCGTTAGATTAGCTGGTTCGTTCCGAGCTACGAAGTCGCTCGGGGACAAACGGTGCCTGTTTGTCATTGCGGCTTACGTCCCTACAAACTGTAGCACTGATTCTGTAAAAGATGATTTCTATCAGCAACTTCACGAGCTCCTTCGTTACAGAAGAAGCACGGATACTGTGTTGTTGGCAGGCGATCTAAACGCCCAAGTAGGAAAGTTCTCCTCTGATGAGTTTCATCTGGGCGGCCAACATGGTGTTGGCTCGCGTAATGATAGTGGTGAGCGGTTGCTACATCTGTGTGAAGATGCTCGCCTCTTTCTCTCGAGCACTAACTTTCGACACAGCACCCGCAGAAGCGTGACTTGGTGGCCATCAGCCTCGGGCCAACCATGGACACAAATCGATCATATCGCGATCAGTTACCACTGGAGAGGCTGTGTCCAAAATTGTCTCTCGATTTGGAGCACGAACGTGGACTCTGACCACACACTTGTCTGTGCCAACTTCCGGGTGCGTTTCGGTGGACGTCCGCAACGTCGATGTGAACGGATTGACACCAGCCAGCTGGCGAAGCCAGATGTTCTGAATGTATACCATGGTGCGCTGACATCTGGGCTGAGTAAGCTCCCACTAAACACCGTTGAAGATCACTGGTCGCATATTCGTCAAATGTTACTGTTAGCAGGTATGTCATCATGTGGCAAAGCAAATTGCCAAACCGGACATTGGGTCTCTACACAGTCTATGGAACTTATGGATGCTCGCCGACGTATTCCGGTTGGAAGCGAATACAATGAGGCTCGCAAAAATTTCAGGGCAAAACTACGTGCTAGCCTTAGGAAAGACCGCGAAACCTGGTGGTCTCATCGTGCCTCTGAGTTGGAAACAGCCGCTGCCGTGCGTAATCATCGTAAGTTATTCCGTCTGATACGGGAAACAGGCAGCAGGAGACCTGGTGTTAGCGAGACCATACGCGACGAGAGTGGGCAGCCGATCCACAGCTTGTCAAAACGCTTGGAGCGTTGGGCTGAACACTTTGCAAGGCAATTTAACAAACCTGATTTATCGCTTTTTTCGGGCATTGAGCGCCCTTCTCCTTGGGCCGTCTCCTCGGATCCGCCCTCACGCGCAGAGGCCGAACGTGAGAGCCGGCTGCTGAAATTGCATAAGGCCTCAGGAGCAGATAGAATTCCCCCAGCCCTCTTCAAATTCGGGGGACCTGCTCTAGTAGATGATCTACACGAGTTGCTAGCAAAACTTTGGGAGCAGGAGACAGTCCCGACAGACTGGAACCGCTCCTTCATTGTCCCAATTATCAAGGGAGGCTCTCGTTTGGAATGCGGCAATCATAGAGGGATCAGTCTGATTTCGATTGCCTCTAAATTGCTTGCCTCTGTCATTCTCCACAGACTGACTGGCACTCGTGAAAGCCAGATTAGTGAAGAGCAAGTCGGGGCTGCATCGACCACATCTTCACATTGCGTCAAGTGTTGGAGCACCGCCATGTTTATTGGCGACCCACCGTTGTCGTGTTTCTTGACATAAATGGTGCCTTCGACTTAGTCGATCGATGTGTCCTTTGGGACTGTCTGCTGAGGAAAGGTGTGCCTGATAAATATGTAAACATTATCAAAGCGCTGTACGCGCATAGTTCGGGCAGGGTGAGGGTTTATGGCAAACTCTCGCCACCCTTCAGTATCAACAGTGGTGTGAGACAAGGATGCCCGCTGTCACCTTTCCTCTTCAACTTCGCTATTGATGAAGTCATGGAAACAGCGTTCGCTGGACATGACGTAGAAGGTGTGGAGCTACTTCCTGGTGAGCGACTTCTTGACTTGGAGTATGCGGACGATATTGCCCTAATCTGTGACAGCTCCCAAACATGCCAAATAGCACTGGATCGATTACCACTGGCTGTCAATCGTTTTGGGCTATGCTTTGCTCCATCGAAATGCAAAGTACTTCTCCAAGATTGGCAGGGACCCAACCCTGCGCTAAGGCTTGGTGGTGATCTGCTAGAAGTCGTTCAGGAATTTAAGTACCTGGGCAGCTGTATTAGCACCCGTGGGATTGAAGATGAGGTTACGAACCGCATAACAAAAGCTCGAGGTGCTTTTGCCAATCTCTGCCACCTGTGACGCAGACACGACGTTACTCTCGCCCTGAAAGGCAGAGTTTACAACGCAGCCGTCCGTTCTACTCTCTAAATGGTTGTGAAACCTGGCCCATCAGGTCGACTGGCATGAAGAGACTCGTCACATTCGATCATCGCTGTCTTCGCAGCTTAGCTCATGTCTGGTGGGAACACCGCATGAGCAATGAGTGTGTTCGACGTCGCGTATTTGGTGCAAGAAGAGCGAGTGAACCACTCAGCACCATTATATCACGCACCAGGCTCCGATGGCTGGGCCACGTGTTGCGCATGTCAGCACACCGACTCGCGCGACGTGCATTGTTTGCGCGTTGTGGGTGCGGTTGGAAGAGGAGAAGGGGAGGCCAAGTGATGACTTGGTCGAGGGAAATGAAAACCCTCACTTCGAAGTTGGCGTCGGTTGGTGCATCCCGACTGCCTGGCTGGGGTCCTAAGGACGGTGAACACGTTTGGTTGCACACACTTGCTGATATGGCTCGGAGCCGGCACCAATGGCGTTTGGGTTGTGATTTCCTTTGCCCATCCCCCTCCTGTTTAGTATCCCACTCCAATCACGATCTCACCTGTTAGGTATAATATGATTCTCTTTTTACGGCAGCCAGCTGTTAGCTCTCCGGAACGATGTCCATCCGTTACTGGGGACTCAGCGGGCGTGTCACTGTTGCTACTGTTTTCCTTTTCTTTTATTTTGTATTGCGGCACAATAGCTGAGGTGTTTTCCACCTCCAGCTAACGTGTGTAATGATGATGATGATGCACTAAGGCTTCGCAATTCGCAATTTTTTCGGTTGATTGTGTTTCGTTTTCTTCACCTCCACTTGCCCCAACCATCCGATAGGACTTTTAACTCTCGCTAGCAACGCGTCTGGGGGACGCCAAAGTCAGCTAAACCCAAACATGAGAACTGACATACTTCGGTTTATGACATTATGGTGTGTTATGCGGTGCGGCTGCACAAGGTATTCTCCTCTAGCATACCGTGTACAGATTCCAAGGCCAAGGTTTCGTCTACTTAAATATGGACTTGACAAAATGTTTGAAATTTGACAAAATCATCATAAAGTTTATTCGTGACCACACTATCCAAGGAGAAGTTAAATAATTAAATACAAATGGCACATCAGACCCCGATTTCTTTCGAAACGGAAAATTCAAATCAGGACAAATTATCTCGTTGTGTGGACGTTTATTCTCGCAAAGTTCTCAATGCTGAACTCTTTTTTGTGAAGTCCTCTGAGAGCAGCCCATAAAAGCCTTGATGGATTTTTCATACACAGTTTGTGTGCTGTTATTAGCTCTAGATTGTATACACTTTATTTCTGTTCAACTTTGAGCGTGCTTCGTTTACCTTCCCATGTATCTGTCTTGCCATCAGTCCGACTCATAGGTTACTATGCAAACATGCATTCGCGTCTTCTTACAGCAATATAAATATTGTTCGCTGAGTCCAACCATATTATACATCTGATTTTCGACCATACTTTCGTGCATTGATAATCATGGTTATATATTGCGATTGCAGAGATCATTGTGGAATGGCGTATTTATGTAAAACCCATTTCATTCAGGTTAACTGTAAACTTAACCAAGCCAACCACTTGGCATATTGGACAGTCATACCTATCCTCGTCCCAGGATGCTGCGTTTGTGTTTGTTTACAACAGCTTTGTGGGCTGAAGCGCGAAACCTGTCAACAATTGTTTTCTTCTATGTGAGAGTGGCATTCACTATATTCAGCATGTATTCAGCGACACTTAACTCTTATCCCCGTGACTGCAGGGTACATGGCGATTTACACCTAACAGATCGGTCATTTTCAAAGTTATATAGCACTTGATGCTCAACATTAATCGCTGCAACATTGATACTGCCGCGTGTAAGATGTGTTTCCCCGTATAATCACAGCTTTCGCACCTCGGTGTATTAATTGTATTGCACAAGGGGTTGTTCGTTATTGAAACAATGAACGGTTTGTTAACAGAAGAAACGGCAGTGCAGTCGGGCAGTTTGTCTGCAAAACCTGAATGTCCCGCTTTTCAATTTTGAGCTTAGTCCGTGGTTAGTTTGCATATGTCTGTTCGGGGTTAACAAACCGTGAGAGATTATACACATTAAGTGAAAATTCAAAACGTTGACCGCGATGACAAACGTAGCTATTTCCCACTACAGAAACATCAAGGGTAGATTCAGCTCCACTCATTGTGTTTAGTGGTTGTTGTAAGGAGAAGCTACTGGGGCAAACCACACGGAAGATATCAAGCAAATTGACCAATAATGCCCTCACGTCGAAATTCTAACATTACCATTGCCAGTCTGAAGAATGTTTTGCTTTCTGAAGCTGTTAAGTTTTGGGCCTGTATCAACGGTCTATAGAATTTCAAACTTCTGTTTATTCTCCTAAGCGTCTGCCTTTTGATCTTGCAGTGTACTCTGAATTGATTGTTCTAAAAGGAAAGCTAAATTGAGTCATCCATGAGGACTTAAGTGCAACCTCAGAAGATCTGACAGTGATGTACAGTGTAAACGACTAATAGCAAAAGAGCTGTAAACTACGTTTAAATTACTTATCTATTACCAGTCGGAAGAGAGAATAACCGACAGGTTAGTGTTAACTTACAGACAACGTAAAATGACTACATGAACTGAATGTAACGTTGACGGTCTCAAATCGCTATGAAGTGTATTGGCCAACTAGAAGGTGATAGGCGTTGTGGGCAGAGCTGATTGGACTGCTTCATGATTGGCCCATAGAATATTGGCCATAGAATATGCTACCATGTCACATGTCTTGCTGGTCCAACGGTCGACACATATAAATTGATGCAGCACATGTAGACGCCCAGACTTGTCTAGCGATGTATTCGCAAGAGATTCTGTGTTTTGTGCTTTATCTACTCGGAGCTCAGAGCTGTAAGTCTGAAACTTGCCACAAATATAAGCCTTAAAGTTTAAACTATACTAATCATGTTTAAGTGTATCCATAAACATATGCGCAATATATGTCAAAGCATGACACATTTAGCGTGTGTATGGCAATTAGTTCAAATACTTTACATTATTTCGGGACCAGCAAAAACAGACATTGAGGTGTTTCTCGCTTATATGGACAAATAAGATAAATACAAAGACGTGGGATTTATGTAGCAGAAACCGTATGTGTTCCCGTCATTTAAAACAAGAGTTCTCATTAGTTTATAACTTTGCAGATGATAGAGTTAATAAAGGCAGATTAATTGAAATCCATTTAACAATTTCTCGGTTTTGTTTTTTGTTATGTTCTTATAAAGTTAAGATTACGCAGTGCTTCGGTAAACAGGTATCTTCTTTCAATTGTTGCGCTTAAATTTGGTCCCTGAGATTCGTTCCACATTAGAAATATTGTTCTGGCGTTGGGAGCCATTACTCATAACTGCTGATATGCAAACCTAACCGCCGTTTGTGTAAAATGCATACAGACAAATTCTTATTACGCAACTACTAATGCCCTTCGCCTACTGATTTGCAGTTTATTTGTCGGTCTCCATTACGCGGGATGAGGAACCAAATTTGGATTACATGAACGGAACGCTTGGTTCTAGCATTAAGATGCACTGCAACAGACAGGTATGTATCGTTTGCAACTGAATCTGCATTGGATTAATTTGACTTCATTGACATGAGGAAAAAATGTACAATCATTTCGCATGAGCTAGTTATGATAGAAATACAGAGATGATTTCCTATTTATGCAATGAACACTTCATTCATAATCTGATATCGTTTTGCTCAAAGTAACCGCATTTTTAAATCTTGTCATATCATTCTAAAGCTCCATCTCCTTGTGTTATGTAGCGCCAAATTTTAGGACTTCCTGTTTCCACAGCCGACGCGGTGTACCGTTGGCATTACGATCCCAACAGCAATGACTTACTGTGTGTCTGCAGAGCGCACGGTGTAACAGAGGAAAACGGGAGGTTGCTGCAGCCAGTTCCACATTCTCGAGGAATTGCAGCTATTCATTATGGAAACTTCAGAGAGAGTACGTCATAATACCAATGTTGATGTTCATGTACATTTCCCATATTCTTGTAAGCAGTCGGTTAACAGAGGATGCATGGTGTTAAAAATTTGGTCTTGATTGAAACAGATTTAATAGCGCAACTCAAAAGTGCACGTTCAGGATTGAGTTTAAAGGCCATCAATCAGCGATCATTAGCTAAATCAACTGAGGTAATGAAACTCAAACGATGTACTTTGTAAATAGATATTTCATATAAATTTTTAATGTAGCCTATTTTGCTTCTTAATCCGTCAAAGCGTTTACGTAATCATAAATTATTTAATTCCACCAAGTAGAACCGCTCACATTGATCCGAGTGACACAGTAGGACAAAATGACGAAAACATGAATGAACTACTTAATTATAAGATATGTGAATGGAATGGATCAGATTGCGGTAAAGGTAGGCCAAGTTCTCAAAACCGAGTGGTGGCACGGTGCACCACACACGGGAGCTACACTGTATGGGCGTAGCGAGTAATGGTATGCCTTGAGACCACCAAAGGCCCGTCATTCACCAGTGAGTGGGAGTCACAAATTTGAGTGATAGACAGCCTGGTTAGGATGCCAAAGGTACATGTGGTAAGGTTCAATTATGTTGACTCGGATAAGCTAGGCTAGCTAGTATGCAAATATTTGAACCACTGTCAATGCAGACAAAAGCAAGTATGACTAAAATTCGTGGATGGCGCGAAAGTGGACCGAGCTGTTCGACAACCAAATGCCGTTGAACTGCAGTCGTGAACTTCAGGATCCCAGATACAAGGCAAAGCTAAACATATCTTCTAACCGTTTAGCGAAAATTCAAACGAACGGAGAATCATCTCAACAAGTTATACTAATTTGCGTACATAAATACCATGCACTGTAGGCATTGATATTAGAATGATTGGTATCTATAAAAATGACATTGGTTCTTATTAATTAATAAGTCCGGTTGTCTTCCAATTTTCCGCACTTGTTTTGCTTCTTCTTTATGTTGGGAATATCCCAATATGTTAAATGAAGTGATTGCATGTACATATGATCCTATAGTCCTTTTATTTGACGGTTCTTCAGCCAGATGCATATTTTTCGAAAACCAGTTAATGCTGCTCGATTGCTGCGGCTGATTGTCTTCACAGGTCCTATACACTCGTTGCGCCATTATCTCTTATTTTCTGCCCTGACATCATGTGGAGTTTAATGACAAACGTATTGTTCAGGGAGGAGTCCTTTTCGTAAACTTAGTTGCCATCGAGCAGCTGGAGCAACAAATTACCTGGGTACGTCATGTGAAACCGGAAAGCTCCAAAGTCCTATTGAGAATGATGCTTAGTCACCAGAAATTATGACATCAAATATTGTTTCTTCAGAAACTGATCATGTAATCGTGGACTTGCTTGGCATTCCTTGTAATGCATGACGCATCCCTCATACCTATTGTAAACTAATGGCTGATCTGTGCCAATGTGAATGATGAGATAATTAATTTTGAACCACGGGAAATAATGTGATCACCGAGTTCGGAATGGATAAAAGGGACATTGATTGTTCTGGTTTGTGAAGCATAGATCACTGGATCTACATTTATGGACATTTGTGCAAATGTTACCTAGCTATTGAACAGAGGCGAAGCATGTTATGAGCAAGCCGCTTCACATGTTATTCCTGGACAGTCTAGCTAAGCGCCAGTCGAGACCGTGACCAGCAGATGGCCGTGGTTTTATTGCCGTTTTATTTGTACCGAAAAAGCTACGCACTTGTATTGCATAGGAGCTACTGAAGAGTAATCCATGTTAGTATATGATTGGATCAGACATAATTAGGCTGAGATTCGATAGGCTTCGCGAGATGCAACATACGTAAGATATCCCTCGATTCATTGCACATCGAAGTTGGCTTAAACAGATAAACATGTGCATACAATGTTATATAACTATATATATGCCCCTAGAAAAGAGGAATGTTTTCGTACATCTCAAAGATATAGTGCGGCGAAGGTGCCTCTGCGCAGCCTGATTAAGTGCAATGTGACGACATTTTCTGTGTAGTTTCAGCCAAAAGCATATTGGAAGGTGGATCCGGACGGAATGATTGGCGGTATACACAATCTGTTCTGGCCACTCTCAGCAAAATTTGATGATAGTCGCATAGACCGCTTAATGATTATCACATTGAAAAATTGACCGACCAGTATCCATTTTCTCAGTGCGACTTTGTTAATAACTAACTCGGTTGTTGGAACATAAACCACATTAGGCAAACTGCAGTTGAAGTAGAAAAGCAGCAACTAATCATTGGCATCTCATTTCTTGAAATAGTTAGCCGTTCAGGAGCCTCGGCAGTGGATAAATGTATGAAATTATACGAAATAGCACCATAAAATTTGACGATTAGGCAGCATTCCATTTTGTTATCTGTTCATCCCTGGCTAACCTGCTCTATGCATCAAGCTTTCTTTATAAATTCAACGGGGATGCTTGTGTTTGGAAACGTTATCTACTAAAAATCTTATTCCGAAACGACATGTTGAAATCAGTTAGGTGAACTGAGTCATAAGAGCACCAAAGTTTACGGAGATTCGTGGGGTCATCAAAAATGTCACTCAATGGAAGGAAGCTGAGTTGTTAGGTCCATCCTACATTGTCTCGACCTGCTCGAATAGGCAGAATGCCAAAATGCACTGCTTAGATATTGTGGCTTACAAATTCCATTTAGGAACATGCCCCGTTAGTCACTATTTGCTTAAAAGTCCAACACAGACTTAAGGAAATTGGAGCCCTCGTAATTTACCGGAGGCTAACTGAAAATCTGGTCGTAAACTTCATGAGTTTGTGCATTTCAATCAAGGAATTGCGAGTCTTTGCATTATCTGGCCTATGAGTAATGATCCCACGATACCGCGAGCAAAATTGTAAATTCCGCGTAACTTCCGCGGCACTAACCTAACATTCCGTGATTTCACGGCGAGGACTTGAATAAAAAGAACTTAAGGCCCCCACATCCACTATATACAAGGTAGTTGTAATTCAAAACAGATGAATTACAATAAAGCCCAACATGGTACTTGGTCATCCTGTCCGAAATGTTTTGACGCTGGTCAGATACGATATTTTGTAGCCACTGAAGCTCCGTTCAGCATTTACCGAATTCACTGTAATGCATAGAGAAGGGTCAGCAATGTATGCGCGTTTTGGAGTTCTGTCAGGTATCTCGCAACAGAAGCGCAGTGTGTCTTCATATGTTTCTCCTTGGTGTTCTTCCCTCTTTTTTAATAAAGTAACCATTCGGCTGCCAGATCTGGAGAGCCAACCAAAGCTGGAACATCGGCCTAGTTGCATGGCTCACTGGGCAAGGTGATGAGCTGGTTTGGGTCGAGCACTCGAATGTTTTTTGAAAACGACCAGGTAGCCTGTGATGAGAGCAACTTTTGGGCTTTTATGGCAGTTTGGGAGAAGCAGAGTTGTTGTCAAATAGGAGTCCGTTGCATATGTTGCTGCCAGTTTTTTCAGCGGCAGCTTTCAGCTATACGGATATATCGGAGAGGTTGTAATGTTATGGGTTGACAGCGACTGTGATTTGGGAGATTTTACGCGAAGAAGGATATCCTCAACAACGAGCTTTTTGCAACATATTTACTACTTCAACGCTTTCTGTGTTGTTTCGTTGATTAGAAAAATTCACAAGTTCATCAACACAAGCTGAGTCTCCAAAATAATGTGGTATTTCTTGCAACGTGGCTTGTTAATGTTGCAAATACTTGTTGTGCTGTTCGATAGCTTCTAATCAGGATTTCTTATGGGTGATTACTGGTGCAGGGGACAGTCGGGTTATCCACACCCTCCTAAATTAGATCCTACATGTAGACACGGCTCTACCTTTCTTTAAGACGGAAAGCGTCCTTCATTTTTGCGAACTATCCCTCGACTTCTGTACAGGATTTGCGAAGTTTCTCTTCAATCAAAACGGAGACAATGGGCAAAGCATCGAATGTGAACTGCACCTTCAAAAACAAGCTTAATAGCATCACAGTAGTATGGGCCATATATCTTGCGTCATCAGACACGAAAGCTCTCACTCGCTTGAAGTCGATACAACTAATTGTCAACCACCGCAGTGTGGCTCTTCCTGCTGTGGCAGAATTGGCTCTCTCCAAGTTGACCGTGACGATGATGTATGGACGCGGACTGTTCTTGTTGGATTTCAATGGTGAACATAACAGGGTGTGCAGTTCCATATTCCCGCGACCATCAGTAATTTCGTTTCGTATGACGCTGAGAAAGACATCATGAAAAATCTCTTCCAGTATGTGTTTGTGGTTCCCGTTGAGCTGGCGAAGTTTCAGACGTAGCGCCTTCGATCCGGCATTGCTTCAACAGATGGTGCTTATTAAAATCCAGATGAATGTTCCAATCGCCAGTCAGTTAATTTGGCATTTCTTTCGTATAAAAATATATTGCTTGCAACAAAACCAATTCAGAGTAGCTATGTTTGTGAATTGCTTACTATTTCCTCGATTTCAAGAAGTTTTCATATTCCACGACAGTTAGTAACTTCCTCGACATTTCTACGTTTCGCGGAAACGCGGCAAACTGGTGTCTTTATCTATAAAATTATGCACGGAGAAAATTAATGGAACTTCAACTTATGTTTATATAGAAAGGCCACGGAATTACAACGTCTAACTTAGCGCGAACGGCTACGTTCAAGTACCTAATAAAGAGAACAATAAACCAATTAAATGGTAGGGTGTTATGGCAGATTAAGCGTACTCGGTAAGTTTATGTGGATCAATTACTTAGATAAGTGCGTTTTATACTACTGGTGGCGGAGGGTTTTACAGTTCCGCTTTGTCGTACATTGTATTTGGTATCTCTGTTGTATTATCACTGGTTTCTGTCCTATTAACTTTCAGATGAACTGCTTCGGAGAGGATTCGGTGAGCAGTGGTACCGGTGCTATGTTGGTTGTAATAATTTACCTACTCCATTATTGACACACTTTTAAACAGCACCACGCACGAATTTTATTCGCGCTTTACCTGCTAGTATGTTTCTGCATATCCGTTGCGAATAATTAGACGCATGGAGTGTCGTGCAGCCTAGGATGATCAGTCCCATAAAACATTGGATGTACATTAGAGTGCTGTCGCATTACTGTGTTCGTGCACCTGTAGCCCTCCATCTTAAATTAATCAGTATGGTTCAGAAGTACTTCACTTTTTCTAAGCGAAAGGAGTAATATTACGGCGAAGCTTTATTCAGTTGTCCAGCTGCAATATTTGCCGCTGCTTTACACTGAGACGGACAAGTATATTGTTGAAACGCACCTGTCGTTCTGGTATCACTACCAGTTAGAATCAGTTTTCAAAGTGTCACATTTTTTGCCATTTGCTACACGTCGTAACTTTTTGATGGTTCCGGGATTTTCCTGACTGAATTGATGTTATTAGTTGCATGCATATTTGCGAACATTCAGAAACATAGCTGTAATTACACCATCGTGCGAGCATGGGTATGACAACGATTCTCAGGATGTGCCATGCGGCCGAATCAGTTGTACACTTCTACTTTTGACAGAATTACTTCGTTCCGTATTTGGGTACCATGTTTATTTCACACTCATTCGGATCGCGTTAATCTATTCCGTTCTCCCATTCATGTTACCTTATAACACCTCCTTTTGAGTCTGTTTCTCGCATTTCTAACTATTTTAGGGCTATGGCGCTTAAACCCACGTATACAAACATACAAATAAGTAAAGTTTTTATGCTGGGTGAAACGGGATATACCTAGGTTGGTGTGATAAATAATTTAGTTTTCTTAGTTAATTTTATTACCGTGTAACATAGATCAATTTCTGGTCCGCCTAATAAGCCCGAACTCGCCCACATGCACCATCTTCCACAGTAGCTAAGGTACAGTTTTCATATCGCCTGCAACCCCCACGTGCTCCTAGTGCTAAAGTGTAGGCCATGGGGATAACATGGGATCTCCGTTCTCCCCTCACAACTGAATGAGCTCCGTGCGCAAGAAATGAAACCTGCACACAACGGTCGATCAGTCTCTGGCGCGCATCCGGGTAAACACGACCAACTTTGACCAACATTAAGCATTGCGTCTGTGTTGACCTCGAAAATTGCAGT
>CALYDF020002673.1:0-10234 GCA_944474145.2 Dicrocoelium dendriticum | reverse complement strand
GTATGGTTCTCAAGATAAAAAATATTACACTCATCATAATTATCAACAAAAATAAAATTATCAATATCATCGGTGTTATAATCATCATCAAAAACAACTCAACTACATTTTCGAAATAAAATTCATAATCAACATCGACATCAACATCTTCATCATAAAAAACATCATCCACTTAATTAATATAATATAAATAGCAATCATCATAATGTAACTCATCATTAACAACCTCATTTACATTGAATAAAGTAAGGCTTTTAACAAGGTTAACCATGCAGTGCTCCTTGACAGGCTGAGGGTGTAAGGGGTTGGTGGTTCGCTGTAAAAATGGATCAGAAATTTTCTTGTTGATCGAAAGTGGAGGGTCCAAGAGTACAACCATCTAACTGACTGGTGTCCATCGAGCAGCGGCGTGCCCCAAGGCACTGTACTGGGGCCGATTTTGTTACTAATCCATGTACACCATGTGCCTCAGTTACTCCAATCACTTGTGCATTGTTCGCAAACAACTTGAAGGTATGGAGAGTAATCCGGACCCCAATGATTGTGATTTACTTCAGCAGGACCTCGACCGCCTAGCCACGTGTTCTGTAGAGGTCAAGCTACCGATCATCCTTGCCAAGTCGCAGTTCACGAGACTGGGTAAGTATGAGCACTGTAGAACCTACGCGGTGGCTTGTCAACCGTTGCATCCCGCGCCATTCTTGCGCGTCCTCGGTTTACTCTCACGCTGCGACCCGAATTCCATGGACAAGACGAATAGGCTGTAACAAAATAGCCATCGTGTGCTTTGGGCGCTCAGACGCAGCTTCAGCACTTTGTCCATAGTAATTGCCACTCGCCTATTCGTCTGGATAATAGGACCAATGCTAGAGTACGGCTCTCCCGCGTATTGGCACATCACCCTGGTCGAGGTAGAAAAGATTGAGCGAGTGTAGCGTGTAGAAGTCAGGTTGATTCCCAAATCCATGTGTACCGTACGAAGACCGGTAAGAAACTAGGGTTGTACACCCAAGCCTACCGTCGAATTAGGTTTGACCTCATCATTACTTACCGGATATTACAACTGGCTGATTACCCCATATTGGGACAACTGCATAATCTGCTCACCACAAGCTGTACGAGTGGACTCGGGTTTAAACTGATCGTACCCGAGTTGAAACGGGTCGCTGTCCAACTTTTTCGAAGGAGAGTGGTGAATTTCTGGAACGACCTGCCGCAGCACGAAGTAGAAGTTAACACAGTGTCTGAATTCAACAATCTCCCAGACAAAAACTATGCAGAGGCAAAATATAAAGCGCGCAAAGAGAAATAAGTAGCATATGTCCAAGTGAGACGAAGATGCAGCTACACAAATAAAACTCTATTCATCGCTTCGAACCAGTATTAATTATTATGTATACAGTGTTCACCCTTATCATCATCATTAAATTACTCATCATCATCATCATCATCATCAGCATCATCATCATCATCATCATCATCATCATCATTATCAACATCATCATCATTATCATCATCATCATCATCATCAGTATCATCATCATCATCATCATCATCATCATCATCATCAACATTATCATCATCATCATCTTCATCATCCTCATCATGAGCATCATAATAAGCATCACCAATTTCAACATCATCATCAACATCATGAACATCACCATCATCATCATCATTCTCATCGTCAACATCACAATCAACAGCATCATCATCATCGTAGTCATCATCATCGTAGTCATCATCATCATCAACCTACTCAACAACAACAACAACAACAACAACAACAACAACAACAACAACAACAAAGGCATCATCATCTTCATCAGCGTCATCATCATCACCATCGTCAACCTCATCATTATCATCATCAGCAGCAGTATCATCCTCATCCTCCTCCTCCTCATCATCATCATCGTCCTCCTCATCATCATTATCATCATTATCATCATCATCACCATCAACATCAAGTTCACAGCTTCCGGTTGAAAATACATCGCTCCGCTACCAGACAAGTTTGTTTAAGTTTGTTGTGTCATATACCGGTATTTTTTGTCGTAAATAATATAATTATCTATATCATTTTTTCTGTATTATCCGGCGATATATTTGGATGTTTTTCTGCAATAGTTTTCTTGATTTTTCTGCATGCTTTTCGGCGATTGTGGGGTAAACTTGCTCGCGTTTTTTCAAGTCCAGTTTATCTCGTTCTTTGCGATTTTCTATCAGTTTCGTCCTCTAGTTTGCGTAGTTCAGTCTAGCCAATCATTTGGCGTTTTAGCGTTACTACCTGTACTAATTTTCGTAACTTCAGTAACTCCTAATTACACTGATTTTCTCGTATTTATCGATAATTATATTTGAATTGGCGAAGCAGTCACCTTGTGGTATTTGCTGCATATTTGTTGTACCTCGACCAAATGCGATTACATGCAGTCTCTGCAGTGTAAAGCTTCAGCTTTCGTGCGTTGGTCTGACTGTGGACAAATTTCATATAATTCAGGTTATTCAGAACAAATTTTTGAAAACATTTTGTAAACAGCGCCAGTCTAAACTGAAGCACAATAGAACCGACAAGTCTAACAAGTAGATCAGTACAACGAAATGCTCTAAAATGCCCAGCTCGAATTGTAGTACACCACAGTCAGGGAGGCAGTTAGCGCCTAGTACAACATCGCATTCATCCCGGAAGCAAGGTGCTAACGTTCCATCAGGCACTCCCTCAAGGCCAACAATGTGCTTTTTTGACAAAAAAGCTCCAATTTGCAATTAGCCAATTGAGGATAACAAATGGAACGTGCAAACACCGAAGATACCAAGAGTAATGTCTAGCGACCTGAGGCGCCGTAGCCTAACGGTCTTTCACGCACCTGAATCAGGTGCTTCCAATCCTCAGGTGCGCTATGAACATGATGTCGAGTTTTTGCAATCATTGATTGATAGACTACTCGATGTAAATGAGGACGGGCTCAAAGTGCAGCAGATCGCCCGTCCAGGAAAGAAAATGGATGGCGAAATTCGATCTAAGAGGGTGACTTTTGACGAAGAGGCAAGTCCCAAGTTACTCTTGCCCCGTCTTCATAGGCTGAAGGGTCTAAAATCGACGTGCGCGCTGCTTAGACCCGGCAGACAGAGAGAAAATCCATGCTGCTATGACTGAACTAAAGCGATGCACGGAGGATGGAGAAAAAAAATATCCGTATTGTTAATTATCGGGTAGTTGTCCGGATTCCTCCACGAATCGGGAACAACAGGTTTCTAATGCTTCAGACGCGCCCGGCGGTTCCTACCGCTGTCTGCGCGTAGCCTTTACTAACGTATGCAGTCTAATGAACAAGCGCTATGTGCTGTATGACTTTGTGAGCTCTCAGCGACCAGACTTATTAGGCCTGGCTGAAACATGGTTAAACTCCGAGGTAACCGCCCAAGACGTGGAAAACCCCGGCTACTCATGCTTCCGCTGTGATAGTCCATCAAAAGATGGCGGTGGCGTTCTAGTTTACGTAAAGTCTTCCTTGTGTGGGAGACTAGTGAGCGCTTACCAAAGCGCTGATGGTCTAGATAAGCAGTTATGGTTTTCAGTTCACATCAGACGCTGCGAGTTGCTCGTGGATGTGATATATCGCAGTCCACTGAGCCGCTGTTTGGAATGGTTGCGCGTGTCCGCAACAATATGAGTCGTCAGATATTCCTACTCAATGCCGATTTCAACTTGCCCCGAATACCGTGGCCTGAGGCTGAAATTCTACCCGGCTACTGTTAATTCGAGAGGAAGTTTACGGAGTTACTATTTGAAAGTGGGGCCACCCAGCACGTCTACCAACAGACAAGCATTACTGCGCGTGCGAGTCCATCGTGCTTAGACATGCTTTTGACTAGATGTGCGCATCGTGTGCATAAAATTCAAGTCTTTGATCCTCTGGGAGCGAACGACCACTCGATGATCGTAGGCAGCTTGGAACTATTGCTGCCGTATTCTCCCCCATTGGAGTCAAACTTCAACTATTGGAAGGTAGACTTTAATGACCTCATTCGAGCAGCGAGCCAGAGAGACTGGTCTTTACCTCAGGATTCGTGTATTCAAACCTGTTGGGCTATCTTTAAAGTAAGAGTGAAATCGTTGTGCGCATAATTTTTACCCCTCAAATTTCGGAAAGTTGGACCAGTCAAACTATATTGGTTCGACAAATAGTACAACAAACCGGCCGAGGACGACGCAGACTATGGAACAAATTCCTGTTATCTGGTTCTGATGAGGACTACAAGGCGTACAAGGTACAGCGAAATTCCTGCAAATATGCGAAAGCAAGTAAAAGCAGAAGCTTCGAAGTGGAGCTTGCAACCGCCGAAATAAACCGCCCCCAAGTGGATCTTCGCTTACGTGAACCGGCGCTTGAGGCCTATAACGTATGTCCCAGTCTTAGAAGCCTCAGATGGACAGCATCTAACCTCCAGTACAGATCGTGCGTCCGCATGGGCGGCGCGCTTCGTTTCCGTATTTGAAAGTGACCAGGTGTCTGTAACCAGTTCGACGAATACCGATCCAGGCGAACTTAACAGCCTGGACTGAAATATTGAGGATGTGCGCATGCTTCTACAAATCTTAAGGGGACGAAGCCTGCTGGGCCAGATTGTATACACCCATTGATCTTAAGTCCATGTAGACCATCATCGCGCCTTCTTTAACCGAGCTGTTTATCAGGTCAATATCCACTGGACTATTACCGACGACTGGAAATGCTCAGTTGTAAAGCCTATACCGAAACGTGGGAACCCAAGCAAAGTGGATAACTACCAGCCGATCTTCCTGACTGCTGTTTTGAAAAAGACGCTCTAGAAGATCGTGAAGAAGAGGCTTCTGCAGCTTCTGGAGTCGCAGCATGTTTTGGTGAAAGGTAGCTCGTGCATCACCAACCGACTGTTGACGAGGCACGAATGGTAATGAGCGATGAACCATGGCAAATAAGTCAACGTCATTTCCTTTGACTTCAGTAAGGCTTTTAGCAAGGTTAACCATGCAGTGCTCCTTGACAGGCTGAGGGTGTAAGGGGTTGGTGGTTCGCTGTAAAAATGGATCAGAAATTTTCTTGTTGATCGAAAGTGGAGGGTCCAAGAGTACAACCATCTAACTGACTGGTGTCCATCGAGCAGCGGCGTGCCCCAAGGCACTGTACTGGGGCCGATTTTGTTACTAATCCATGTACACCATGTGCCTCAGTTACTCCAATCACTTGTGCATTGTTCGCAAACAACTTGAAGGTATGGAGAGTAATCCGAACCCCAATGATTGTGATTTACTTCAGCAGGACCTCGACCGCCTCGCCACGTGTTCTGTAGAGGTCAAGCTACCGATCATCCTTGCCAAGTCGCAGTTCACGAGACTGGGTAAGTATGAGCACTGTAGAACCTACGCGGTGGCTTGTCAACCGTTGCATCCCGCGCCATTCTTGCGCGTCCTCGGTTTACTCTCACGCTGCGGCCCGAATTCCATGGACAAGACGAATAGGCTGTAACAAAATAGCCATCGTATGCTTTGGGCGCTCAGACGCAGCTTCAGCACTTTGTCCATAGTAATTGCCACTCGCCTATTCGTCTGGATAATAGGACCAATGCTAGAGTACGGCTCTCCCGCGTATTGGCACATCACCCTGGTCGAGGTAGAAAAGATTGAGCGAGTGTAGCGTGTAGAAGTCAGGTTGATTCCCAAATCCATGTGTACCGTACGAAGACCGGTAAGAAACTAGGGTTGTACACCCAAGCCTACCGTCGAATTAGGTTTGACCTCATCATTACTTACCGGATATTACAACTGGCTGATTACCCCATATTGGGACAACTGCATAATCTGCTCACCACAAGCTGTACGAGTGGACTCGGGTTTAAACTGATCGTACCCGAGTTGAAACGGGTCGCTGTCCAACTTTTTCGAAGGAGAGTGGTGAATTTCTGGAACGACCTGCCGCAGCACGAAGTAGAAGTTAACACAGTGTCTGAATTCAACAATCTCCCAGACAAAAACTATGCAGAGGCAAAATATAAAGCGCGTAAAGAGAAATAAGTAGCATATGTCCAAGTGAGACGAAGATGCAGCTACACAAATAAAACTCTATTCGTCGCTTCGAACCAGTATTAATTATTATGTATTCAGTGTTCACCCTTCTCATCATCATTAAATTACTCATCATCATCATCATCATCATCATCATCATCATCATCATCATCATCATCATCATCATCATCATCATCATCATCATCATCATCATCATCATCATCATCATCATCATCATCATCATCATCATCATCATCATCATCATCATCATCATCATCATCATCATCATCATCATCATCATCATCATCATCATCATCATCATCATCATCATCATATCATCATCATCATCATCATCATCATCATCATCATCATCATCATCATCATCATCATCATCATCATCATCATCATCATCATCATCATCATCATCATCATCATCATCATCATCATCATCATCATCATCATCATCATCATCATCATCATCATCATCATCATCATCATCATCATCATCATCATCATCATCATCATCATCATCATCATCATCATCATCATCATCATCATCATCATCATCATCATCATCATCATCATCATCATCATCATCATCATCATCATCATCATCATCATCATCATCATCATCATCATCATCATCATCATCATCATCATCATCATCATCATCTCATCATCATCATCATCATCATCATCATCATCATCATCATCATCATCATCATCATCATCATCATCATCATCATCATCATCATCATCATCATCATCATCATCATCATCATCATCATCATCATCATCATCATCATCATCATCATCATCATCATCATCATCATCATCATCATCATCATCATCATCATCATCATCATCATCATCATCATCATCATCATCATCATCATCATCATCATCATCATCATCATCATCATCATCATCATCATCATCATCATCATCATCATCATCATCATCATCATCATCATCATCATCATCATCATCGTAGTCATCATCATCGTAGTCGTCAACATCATCAACCTACTCAACAACAACAACAACAACAACAACAAAAACAACAACAACAAAGGCATCATCATCTACATCAGCGTCATCATCATCACCATCGTCAACCTCATCATTATCATCATCAGCAGCAGTATCATCCTCCTCCTCCTCCTCATCATCATCATCATCGTCCTCCTCATCATCATTATCATCATTATCATCATCACCACCATCAACATCAAGTTCACAGCTTCCGGTTGAAAATACATCGCTCCGCTACCAGACAAGTTTGTTTAAGTTTGTTGTGTCATATACCGGTATTTTTTGTCGTAAATTATATAATTATCTATAACATTTTTTCTGTATTATCCGGTGATATATTTGGATGTTTTTCTGCGATAGTTTTCTTGATTTTTCTGCATGCTTTTCGGCGATTGTGGTGTAAACTTGCTCGCGTTTTTTCAAGTCCAGTTTATCTCGTTCTTTGCGTTTTTCTATCAGTTTTGTCCTCTAGTTTGCGTAGTTCAGTCTAGCCAATCATTTGGCGTTTTAGCGTTACTACCTGTACTAATTTTCGTAACTTCAGTAACTCCTAATTACACTGATTTTCTCGTATTTATCGATAATTATATTTGAATTGGCGAAGCAGTCACCTTGTGGTATTTGCTGCATATTTGTTGTACCTCGACCAAATGCGATTACATGCAGTCTCTGCAGTGTAAAGCTTCAGCTTTCGTGCGTTGGTCTGACTGTGGACAAATTTCATATAATTCAGGTTATTCAGAACAAATTTTTGAAAACATTTTGTAAACAGCGCCAGTCTAAACTGAAGCACAATAGAACCGACAAGTCTAACAAGTAGATCAGTACAACGAAATGCTCTAAAATGCCCAGCTCGAATTGTAGTACACCACAGTCAGGGAGGCAGTTAGCGCCTAGTACAACATCGCATTCATCCCGGAAGCAAGGTGCTAACGTTCCATCAGGCACTCCCTCAAGGCCAACAATGTGCTTTTTTGACAAAAAAGCTCCAATTTGCAATTAGCCAATTGAGGATAACAAATGGAACGTGCAAACACCGAAGATACCAAGAGTAATGTCTAGCGACCTGAGGCGCCGTAGCCTAACGGTCTTTCACGCACCTGAATCAGGTGCTTCCAATCCTCAGGTGCGCTATGAACATGATGTCGAGTTTTTGCAATCATTGATTGATAGACTACTCGATGTAAATGAGGACGGTCTCAAAGTGCAGCAGATCGCCCGTCCAGGAAAGAAAATGGATGGCGAAATTCGATCTAAGAGGGTGACTTTTGTCGAAGAGGCAAGTCCCAAGTTACTCTTGCCCCGTCTTCATAGGCTGAAGGGTCTAAAATCGACGTGCGCGCTGCTTAGACCCGGCAGACAGAGAGAAAATCCATGCTGCTATGACTGAACTAAAGCGATGCACGGAGGATGGAGAAAAAAAATATCCGTATTGTTAATTATCGGGTAGTTGTCCGGATTCCTCCACGAATCGGGAACAACAGGTTTCTAATGCTTCAGACGCGCCCGGCGGTTCCTACCGCCGTCTGCGCGTAGCCTTTACTAACGTATGCAGTCTAATGAACAAGCGCTATGTGCTGTATGACTTTGTGAGCTCTCAGCGACCAGACTTATTAGGCCTGGCTGAAACATGGTTAAACTCCGAGGTAACCGCCCAAGACGTGGAAAACCCCGGCTACTCATGCTTCCGCTGTGATAGTCCATCAAAAGATGGCGGTGGCGTTCTAGTTTACGTAAAGTCTTCCTTGTGTGGGAGACTAGTGAGCGCTTACCAAAGCGCTGATGGTCTAGATAAGCAGTTATGGTTTTCAGTTCACATCAGACGCTGCGAGTTGCTCGTGGATGTGATATATCGCAGTCCACTGAGCCGCTGTTTGGACTGGTTGCGCGTGTCCGCAACAATATGAGTCGTCAGTTATTCCTACTGAAAGCCGATTTCAACTTGCCCTGAATACCGTGGCCTGAGGCTGAAATTCTACCCGGCTACTGTTAATTCGAGAGGAAGTTTACGGAGTTACTATTTGAAAGTGGGGCCACCCAGCACGTCTACCAACAGACAAGCATTACTGCGCGTGCGAGTCCATCGTGCTTAGACATGCTTTTGACTGGATGTGCGCATCGTGTGCACAAAATTCAAGTCTTTGATCCTCTGGGAGCGAACGACCACTCGATGATCGTAGGCAGCTTGGAACTATTGCTGCCGTATTCTCCCCCATTGGAGTCAAACTTCAACTATTGGAAGGTAGACTTTAATGACCTCATTCGAGCAGCGAGCCAGAGAGACTGGTCTTTACCTCAGGATTCGTGTATTGAAACCTGTTGGGCTATCTTTAAAGTAAGAGTGAAATCGTTGTGCGCATAATTTTTACCCCTCAAATTTCGGAAAGTTGGACCAGTCAAACTATATTGGTTCGACAAATAGTACAACAAACCGGCCGAGGGCGACGCAGACTATGGAACAAATTCCTGTTATCTGGTTCTGATGAGGACTACAAGGCGTACAAGATACAGCGAAATTCCTGCAAATATGCGAAAGCAAGAAAAAGCAGAAGCTTCGAAGTGGAGCTTGCAACCGCCGAAATAAACCGCCCCCAAGTGGATCTTCGCTTACGTGAACCGGCGCTTGAGGCCTATAACGTATGTCCCAGTCTTAGAAGCCTCAGATGGACAGCATTTAACCTCCAGTACAGATTGTGCGTCCGCATGGGCGGCGCGCTTCGTTTCCGTATTTGAAAGTGACCAGGTGTCTGTAACCAGTTCGACGAATACCGATCCAGGCGAACTTAACAGCCTGGACTGAAATATTGAGGATGTGCGCATGCTTCTACAAATCTTAAGGGGACGAAGCCTGCTGGGCCAGATTTTATACACCCATTGATCTTAAGTCCATGTAGACCATCATCGCGCCTTCTTTAACCGAGCTGTTTATCAGGTCAATATCCACTGGACTATTACCGACGACTGGAAATGCTCAGTTGTAAAGCCTATACCGAAACGTGGGAACCCAAGCAAAGTGGATAACTACCAGCCGATCTTCCTGACTGCTGTTTTGAAAAAGACGCTCTAGAAGATCGTGAAGAAGAGGCTTCTGCAGCTTCTGGAGTCGCAGCATGTTTTGGTGAAAGGTAGCTCGTGCATCACCAACCGACT
>CALYDF020002671.1:0-11083 GCA_944474145.2 Dicrocoelium dendriticum | reverse complement strand
GTAAGGTGAAACATTCCCAGTGCGTTCGTTGGAATGGCCTGAAGGTCGCATATGGTTAATATTTGTGCGGCAGCGCGCCGTATAAGCGCAGACTGAAGGGTACCTGGACCAACGCTGTGAGCACTGCCAGCAACATTACTACTTTTCAATAGGTCGCTGCATTAGTCATGCCAATAGCAAAATGTAGGTTAAGGGTGTGGAGCCCCTAGCGTGTGGAAGGGCATGCTGAGTCCAGCTATTTGCGACAGTATCATTGACGAACTCTTTGTGCATTGTATCTGCTGCGTGATGCTTCCAGGAGAGGACGTGTGATTATTTAAGGGTCTCCCTTCGCTTATCTTGTATTGTAAAGAAGTATTCGACGCCTCAAGAAAACTGGGGCTAGCGCGTCGACGTTAGCTCTGGAGCCCTGCCTCCAAGAAGCATGTCCAACACCCACCTGCAGTGTGAATCCATAGTAAGGCTACGCATGAAAACTTGAAATGCCGAGACGAAGTTGCAGATTAGCAGAGGCAACCCTTAACTGGCGATATTACTCTAGGGCTTCCGCTGATTGATCTTAACCCAGACCATGTGGTTTGGGACTCTTCAAGGTGTGTGATTTTATGTAGGCTGCATAATCCATCGCGTCGGTAGGGGTGCATATAGACTGTACTAGCGAAATTGGGCGCTGGGCGGCATTCTAACCAATATTTGTAAGGCAGTCGGCACCATCTGTGGAACGTGCACTGCAGTGATCGAATATTTTGCTGATGGAGACGGATGTACTGGGTCCACCAAAGTGGTTCAAACGGCGGACAGCCGGTACGACGGCTAGGTTCAAAAAGTGAGAGAGGGTTGGAAAGGCCATTGAAAATCATCTGTCAGGAAGGCGCGCAAAGCGCGTATTGGTTATTGATAGCCTAGGGGATAACGCGCCATGTAGGCACCTGACTGCAACAAGCTGGCTGTAGCTCCAGGGTGGGCAAGAACAATCTGTAAGGCTGGAAGTGGCCGCTCAGCTTCCTATCTCACGGGTGTGATTTGGTGGTTCATGTGGCGTTCTATCTGACGCAGGAAGGAGTTAGAAAATTTTGAAATTTGCACCTTGAGAGTGGGTTTGCTAGTTACCAACTTGGAGTCGGTAGGCGACGTCGAGGTGTCTGAATCCAGCGTTATTGTGCTGCCTGGGATAGATGTAAGATATGTGGAAGCTGCAATTGTGTAAGTTGCTACATATGCGGGTATTGTATAGGTGGGCGAATGCACTTGGTGTCCCGGAAAAATGAAGCTGAATTTATTTGGTCGCAGTATACTTGCTGTAGTAGTAATGAGTTGCAAATGAAATATAAATGGTTCACTTTTCTTGTCAGTAAAAGACGCTGGCACGTTACTGGTTAATTGCTCTGAATCTTCTGGATGGGATTGGTTTCGCAATGGCTGCGACTTCTGGAGACCATGTTGTCGGGCGACCTTAGAATATCAAGTGGCGGTGTGTCTTCCTGGGGACAGCTGTGCCTAGGATGATATTGGTTTGTGGATGGGAGCACGAAGTAAGGATGACGGTGCGCATTTACTTAGATACTGCTTTTCGTTCGGCGTGCACTGACGGCCAGCTCTAGGCAAAAGTGTTAACTCATTACCTTTTTCCTATTGTTATGTTTGTGGTGTAGCTTGAATGCTGAAATTTGATAACAGCATGAACTGGGTCCCACTGACTGTAACACGAAGACGATAGGTAAGCGCTATCAGGGCAAACTGTAGCTTTAGATAAATAAATAAAGCGTTTAGTCTCGACAATGCGAGGCACAACTTTACAGACATAATCATTGTGACAAAATAATGCCTGATTAAGAATTTGCAAAAAAGCCGATATGTTTGCCAAAACAGTGCTCGTTTGCGAAGGGGAATGTAAGTGTGTATTGTGTGTGCGTTTAAGTAGCTGTCTGGTTTGCGCTTTTAACTGTGCCGTTCCATTCTTGAACGTTTGCTATCGTCAACATTGTGCGAGTAGAAGATTGGTGCCCGTGGGTTGGAAAGGATTATCCAGATATCCACTGGGTAGTGACTTTATTATGTGGCGAGCCACGACCGCCAATTCACAGTATTGTTAAGCAGATAGTTGTGGCTTTTTCTAGGGAGAACGCTTGCCGGGCGAAATCCCACCACTTCCTGTAACACTGCCGGCAAACTATTATCTGGAACGGGTTAAACCCAAACCATTCAGCTGGCACCATGAGGAGGTTGTTCGGCCAGCCAGCAGTTCAGCGCAGTTCATCTGCAATAAACAACTGAGGGTGTGCTGCATAGTAGTTGGGCACGTCAGGCGGCTCGCGTAGTTGCGGACGACGGGTATTGAAAATTTCATCAGCAGTTAAACAAGCAAGTTACGAATCAATGTGACTTGGGTGTCGTACTGAATATTGTCGTATCATTAAGAAATGACATGCAGGTGATCTATTAGTCGGCGCTAAGTCAACAAGCCCGAAGCAGCCTGAGTCATGAATTTGCTGTGCACGCGCTGAACGTGCCGGGACAGTAGGGGCGGTGTAGCTTTGATTGTTAGATAATAGCTACGTGATGATGAGTGTCAAGCTCTCAAAGCAATGGTGTGTGTAAATTCACGGAACATTTTTCATGATATTTGGCGGTATTCATGTGAATGTCTGAGCCCTTGGTGAAAGTCGTGGACTTGTAGGAACGCCTGGGCGTAGGGCAACTTGCTTTCCTATATTGACTTTTGCTTGCTCGTTTGATGCCGTTTGTTACGGAAGGAACTTTAGATGAGAGCTGCGTAGGAGACAGGTCAAGGTCTACTCTAGGTAGTGTCGCGGAGTGAATAGCAGTAGAGTCAGTCAAAACCACTGTGGAGCCAGTTTGTGTGTTTGGCCTGGCATGCCCATTGGCAGGTTTTGGTAACGCAGATGCTCTTTATGTAGGAGTCTCATCTGGTATATTACAATCGGTCCAATATTTCGGCGGCCTAATTTCGCGTTTTATGGTGCGCAATCTTTCAGCAGGCCCCTGACTACGAAATGTGACGCTAATTGGGCAGCTTTGCTTACTGCTCCCACTTCCGCATATGCTTACATATGCAACTGTCAGATGCCAGCTTGCGACTATTAAGTAAACATGCGTTTGAGTTTATTTATTAGAGGTCTATCAGGAACATTAAAGTTTATTACATTACTCGACAGCTTGGGCGTCCATTAAGTTCGATGCGATAGAGGACAATATATTGCCGACAGCTTTAAGAGTAGTTGGATTACAAGTTTTTCCAGGGTATGTAATACAGGCAGAATGGGGCGAAGTAAGTCCAGTGTATGATTGAGGGAAACATGTTCTGGTTTTAGTATGTTCAGCTGGTCTACCAAGAGCTGTACCTTTATGTATACGTAACTTGGTTTTTCAGACAGCCCTACACTGCACTTTCTCAGCATTGCAGTGGATTAATGGTTTAATATGGGCAGGCGATTGCGCCGCCCACTCCTCACTGATGCAAACGTTGAAATTGTTAATACAGCACCCCACTCGGGAAACAGAAAAGTCGTCGACTGAGGCTGAATTGTTCGGCGTAGCATTCATAAGTTTAGGCCCGGATCTTCGCGCCCAGCAGGATCTTTACTTACACCCCCGTTGCATTTGGCCATTGGGGGACATAGCAAGAAAAATTTGTACTTACCTGTGGAGAGTACATCGTCACTACAATAAAATAAATAAACAAATATGCTCGGACTATGCGAGGTACGCCCCATGGAGGGTACACTCCAGGTAGGTGCAACTGCACAGACAGGTTAGGGCAAATGTAACCGGCAAGAAGAAAATTGTTTCATCTAAGCGCATGATTAGAACCTGTATAATGGTGGATGGGTGGTACAAATAAAATGTGGGCCCTGACCTGACATCAAGTACCTCAGATAATAAGTAGCGTAAGAACTCCTTTAGGATCAAATAGGAATGTATAAATGGTAAGAGAAAGCTCGAGAGAGGCTGTGACAATAATACTCAGTTCGTGTGTACGTACCGGCAAAGTAATCAACCTTGCGATCCGTAGAGTAAGGACGATGCAGGGTCTAAGCGTAAAAACTGTGTAACAACATGTGAGACGAAAGTATATGCAGCATGCAGAAGTTCAAGTGGTAACGAACGTATCTTGAGATGTCGCGCTAGTTGACTTGCCCAGTGGGGAAGTTATGGGCCGTGACTTTATTCGAGGGCTTTTCACCTTCGCCACTTTTGCAGTGTGGGCCATACCGATGTTTGTAGCTTTATAAAGGGTGAACGGGTACCAGGCGGAAACCCACCAAGTCCTGAAACACTGCCCCCGCTCCGTTTAATGACAAGTTGTATCCCGGCTATGCTTTTTTGAGCTTTATTTGCTCGGTTGTTCCCAGTTAACGTGTTTCCCCTATTTCCCTTTTGGCTAAAGCGTTAAGAGCAAGCATATTTCGTGTAGTCTAACTATGCTACTAAATAGTAACAAGAGGTTAAATAGCCCAAAACTATAAGAAAAACCCGACCGGAGTTGGCTAGTTTTAGTTGTAGGAAAGGAACACATATAATGCTTCGCAGAATAGGAGGATGCGGGGGCGTATGCTGCTTAGCATGTGGTTTGGCACCAGGTAAAGAACTTGCCGTTTAACTCCACTCTGAACATGACAGACTTTTGCGCTTCGCCATAGGCGATGTATGCGTATTTTGCTGTTACATGCACTGTAACTGCATTGTAAATAATAGTTGCGGAGTTAATGTCTTCGTCCAAGAAGTCTCCAGAATTTGCTGATTTTCCATGACAACCTGTATCGGCACAGCTTGCATGTCGGTAGCAATATCTGTCATTGCGTGCAAAAATGGCTGCTTGCTTGGATGCGTGTAATAGTTGTCTGAGGTCGTGAACATCTCAAAGATCCGGGGTTGAACTGAGAAACTGCCTGCGTCTGATTGGGACGAAGTAACCCACAAGGACTACCTGGATCACGGTTCCCTCCAAACGAACCATCTGCACCCAACACCTCAACCACCGGTGTCCAGTGAGGGTAGCTGGACACGAATTCTTCACATCACAGAAAACATACATAATCTGAGAAGGTGGGACCACATACACTGGAATTTTACCTACTTGAAAAATCATACTTCCTCCTCGACTGACCGCAACGTTCATGTTGGACTGTGCCATTTGTCTAACAAACAGAAGAGTCACTCGACAGTGAATAACTGCATGAACAACTGATTCATAAGGAGCTCTGCTAGTTGTACATGCCGGTCCATAGAAATGGACGACGGTGTTCCATGACGTGGTGTGTTTTCGCCTGGCAAGCGTTCCCCTTATAATGAGCCACAGCAGTCAGTTTATCAACACTGTTACGTGGCGGAGGTGACTTGCCACTGAATGAATTCACTGCCCAATGTCACACACTAGACTATCGACTAGTTATGTTTCAATATTTCACTGTCACGTACAGCAAAGTTACTCTGTCTTCATATGCTGATTTTACTCCACCTACTGTGCTTTTTATTTACTCTACGCACACGAAACCATTTTATGTGCACTCCACTGATACCCTCGCCTCCCCATCGCTGCTTCGACTGTTTTCTGAAAATCGTACAAAACTTTGGCCACAAGCCAATTACGCGTTTTAAAAACGTATCTGTTGCGACAGCACGATCGCATGTAAATTTTGATCATACCTGAGGGTGGAAAGGCTCGATGATTTCGAGAATAAATAATTGATTTATTTATAGTTGCCAGTTGAACAGTTTCACTGAGCTTGGCAAATTTGTTGCAGACTTTCTCGTCCACAGTTCGAGGTGACTTTAGCAGTTTGTAGTTGAGTGGGGTGCCGTAACGTAGAGTACAGTAGAGTGGCCTCGGAGTGAGGCTCATGACAAGCACGTGAAAGGCAACGGCGCAGCTGCGCGCGGACTCAGTAAGTCAAAAGGCCTTGCCCATTTCGTCAACCAGAGTCGTTCAGTATGTTTGGAGTTCTAGTCATACCAGGTAGTGACCAAGAACAAAAAGATTTGCTAATTTTGAAAATAGTAGATCGTTGAAATCAGAAAGGAAGTTACTTCAAATGCCTCAGCATGCTGAGTAAATATGACTCACAGTCTGTGTGTACCTCTGCTCAACAACAACAACGGAGGAGGAGGAAAAGAGAGAGATACACACAGACTGTGAGTTTTCCGAGAATTACTTCAGCACTGCTGAGGCATTTGAAGTAACTTCATTTTCTGAATTTTCAAACATATACCTATTTTCAAAATTCAGCAAATCTTTTTCTGTCTTGGTCTACTACCTGGTATGACTAGAACCTCCAAACATACTGAACGACTCTGGTTGACGAAATGGGCAAGGCCTTTGACTTACTGAGTCCGCGCGCAGCTGCGCCGTTGCCTTTCACGTGCTTGTCATGAGCCTCACTCCGAGGCCACTCTACTGTACTCTACGTTACGGCACCCCACTCAACTACAAACTGCTAAAGTCACCTCGACTGGGGACGAAACGTCTGCAACAAATTTGCCAAGCTCAGTGAACTGTTCAACTGGCAACTATAAATAAATAAATTTTTTATTCTCGAAATCATCGAGCCTTTCCACCTCAGGTATGATCAAAATTTACATGCGATCGTGTGTCGCAACAGATACGTTAAAACGCATGTAATTGGCTGTGGCCAAAGTTTGTACGATTTTCAGAAACAGTCGAAGCAGCGATGAGGAGCGAGGGTATCAGTGGAGTGCCAATAAAATGGTTTCGTGTGCGTAGAGTAAATAAAAAGCACAGTAGGTGGAGTAAAATCAGCATATGAAGACAGAGTAACTTTGCTGTACGTGACAGTGAAATATTGAAACATAACTAGTCGATAGTCTAGTGTGTGACATTGGGCAGTGAATTCATTCAGTGGCAAGTCACCTCCGCCACGTAACAGTGTTGATAAACTGACTGCTGTGGCTCATTATAAGGAGAACGCTTGCCAGGCGAAAACACACCACGTCATGGAACACCGTCGTCCATTTCTATGGACCGGCATGTACAACTAGCAGAGCTCCTTATGAATCAGTTGTTCATGCAGTTATTCACTGTCGAGTGACTCTTCTGTTTGTGTAAGACAAATGGCACAGTCCAACATGAACGTTGCGGTCAGTCGAGGAGGAAGTATGATTTTTCAAGTAGGTAAAATTCCAGTGTATGTGGTCCCACCTTCTCAGATTATGTATGTTTTATTTGATGTGAAGAATTCGTGTCCAGCTACCCTCACTGGACACCGGTGGTTGCGGTGTTGGGTGCAGATGGTTCGTTTTGGAGGGAAACCGTGATCCAGGTTAGTCCTTGTGGGTTACTTCGTCCCACTCAGACGCAGGCAGTTTCTCAGTTCAACCCCGGATCTTTGAGATGTTCACGACCTCAGACAACTATTACACGCATCCAAGCAAGCAGCCATTTTTGCACGCAATGACAGATATTGCTACCGACATGCAAGCTGTGCCGATACAGGTTGTCATGGAAAATCAGCAAATTCTGGAGACTTCTTGGACGAAGACATTAACTCCGCAACTATTATTTACAATGCAGTTACAGTGCATGTAACAGCAAAATACGCATACATCGCCTATGGCGAAGCGCAAAAGTCTGTCATGTTCAGAGTGGAGTTAAACGGCAAGTTCTTTACCTGGTGCCAAACCACATGCTAAGCAGCATACGCCCCGCATCCTCCTATTCTGCGAAGCATTATATGTTCCTTCCTACAACTAAAACTAGCCAACTCCGGTCGGGTTTTCTTACAGTTTTGGGCTATTTAACCTCTTGTTACTATTTAGTAGCATAGTTAGACTACACGAAATATGCTTGCTCTTAACGCTTTAGCCAACGGAAATAGGGGAAACACGTTAACTGGGAACAACCGAGCAAATAAAGCTCAAAAAGCGTAGCCGGATACAACTTGCCATTCAACGGAGCGGTGGCAGTGTTTCAGGACTTGGTGGGTTTCCGCCTGGTACCCGTTCACCCTTTAAAAAGCTACAAATATCGGTATGGCCACACTGCAAAGTGGCGAAGGTGAAAAGCCCTCGAATAAAGTCACGGCCCATAACTTCCCACTGGCAAGTCAACTAGCGCGACATCTCAAGATACGTTCGTTACACTTGAACTTCTGCATCTGCATATACTTTCGTCACATTTTTACACAGTTTTACGCTTAGACCCTCATCTCCTTACTCTACGATCGCAACGTTGATACTTGCGGTACGTACACACGAACTGAGTATATTGTCACACCTCTCTCGAGCTTTCTCTTCCATTATCTCCTATTTGATCCTAAAGGATTCTTAAGCTCTTATTATCTGAGGTCTTGATGTCAGGTCAGCCCAATTATTGTTACACCCATCCACCATTATACAGTTCTAATCATGCGCTAATGAACAATTTTCTATTGCCGGTTACATTTGCCCTAACCTGTCTGTGCAGTTGCACCTACCTGAGTACGCCTCCATGGGCGTACCTCGCATAGTCGAGCATATTTGTTTATTTATTTATTGTAGTGACGATTACTCTCACAGGTAAGTACAAATTTTTCTTGCTATTCCCCAATGGCCAAATGCAACGGGGTGTAAGTAAATATCGCTGGCGCGAAGATCCGGGCTAAACTTATGAATGCTACGCCGAACAATTCAGCCTCCATCGACGACTTTTCTGTTTCCCGAGTGGGTGCTGTATTAACAATTTCAACGTTTGCATCAGTGAGGAGTGCGGCGCAATCGCCTGCCCATATTAACCATTCATCCACTGCAATGCTGAGAAAGTGCAGTGTAGGGCTGTCTGAAAAACCAAGTTACGTATACATAAAGGTACAGCTCTTGGTAGACCAGCTGAACATACTAAAACCAGAACATGTTTCCCTCAATCATACACTGGACTTACTCGCCCCATTTGCCTGTATTACATACCCTGGAAAAACTTGTAATCCAACTATCTTAAAGCTGTCGGCAATATATTGTCCTCTATCGCATCGAAACTTAATGGACGCCCAAAGCTGTCGAGTAATGTAATAAACTTTAATGCTCCTGATAGACCTCTAATAAATAAACTCAAACGCATGTTACTTAATAGTCGCAAGCTGGCATCTGACAGTTGCATATGTAAGCATATGCGGGAGTGGAGCAGTAAGCAAAGCTGCCCAATTAGCGTCACATTTCGTAGTCAGGGGCCTGCTGAAAGATTGCGCACCATAAAACGCGAAATTAGGCCGCCGAAATATTGGACCGATTGTAATATACCAGATGAGACTCCTACATAAAGAGCATCTGCGTTACCAAAACCTGCCAATGGGCATGCCAGGCCAAACACACAAACTGGCTCCACAGTGGTTGTGGCTGACTATACTGCTATTCACTCCGCGACACTACCTAGAGTAGACTTTGACTTGACTCCACCACAGCTCTCATCTAAAGTTCCTTCCGTACCAAACGGCAACAAACGAGCAATCAAAAGTCAATATAGGAAAGCAAGTTGCCCTACGCCCAGGCGTTCCTACAAGTCCACGACTTTCACCGAGGGCTCAGCAATTCACATGAATACCGCCAAATATCATGAAAAATGTTCCGTGAATTTACGCACACCATTGCCTTGAGAGCTTGACACTCATCATCACGTAGCTATTATCTAACAATCAAAGCTACACCGCCCCTACTGTCCCGGCACGTTCAGCGCGTGCACAGCAAATTCATGACTCAGGCTGCTTCGGGCTTGTTGACTTAGCGCCGACTAATAGATCACCTGCATGTCATTTCTTAATGATACGACATTATTCAGTACGACACCCAAGTCACATTGATTCGTAACTTGCTTGTTTAACTGCTGATGAAATTATCAATACCCGTCGTCCGCAACTACGCGAGCCGCCTGACGTGCCCAACTACTATGCAGCACACCCTCAGTTGTTTATTGCAGATGAACTGCGATGAACTGCTGGCTGGCCGAACAACCTCCTCATGGTGCCAGCTGAATGGTTTGGGTTTAACCCGTTCCAGATAATAGTTTGCCGGCAGTGTTACAGGAAGTGGTGGGTTTTCGCCCGGCAAGCGTTCTCCCTAGAAAAAGCCACAACTATCTGCTTAACAATACTGTGAATTGGCGGTCGTGGCTCGCCACATAATAAAGTCACTACCCCGTGGATATCTGGATAATCCTTTCCAACCCACGGGCACCAATCTTCTACTCGCACAATGTTGACGATAGCAAACGTTCAAGAATGGAACGGCACAGTTACAAGCGCAAACCAGACAGCTACTTAAACGCACACACAATACATACTTACATTCTTCTTCACAAACGAGCACTGTTTTGGCAAACATATCGGCTTTTTGGAAATTCTTCATCACGCATTGTTTTGTCAAAATGATCATTTCTGTAAAGTTGTGCCTCGCCTTGTCCAGACTAAAAGCTTTATTTATTTATCTAAAGCTACAGCTTGCCCTGATAGCGCTTACCTATCGTCTTCGTGTTACAGTCAGTGATACCCAGTTCATGCTGTTATCAAAAGTTTAGCATTCAAGCTACACCATAACCATAACAATAGGAAAAAGTTAATGAGTTAACGCCTTTGCCTAGAGCTGGCCATCAGTGCACGCCGAACGAAAAGCAGTGCCTAAGTAAATGCGCACCGTCATCCTTACTTCGTGCTCCCATCCACAAACCAATATCATCCTAGGCACAGCTGTCCCCAGGAAGACACACCGCCACTTGATATTCTAAGGTCGCCCGACAACATGGTCTCCAGAAGTCGCAGCCATTGCGAAACCAATCCCATCCAGAAGATTCAGAGCAATTAACCAGTAACGTGCCAGCGTCTTTTACTGACAAGAAAAGTGAACCATTTATATTTCATTTGCAACTCATTACTACTACAGCAAGTATACTGCGACCAAATAAATTCAGCTTCATTTTTGCGGGACACCAAGTGCATTCGCCCACCTATACAATACCCGCGTATGTAGCAACTTACACAATTGCAGCTTCCACATATCTTACATCTATCCCAGGCAGCACAATAACGCTGGATTCAGACACCTCGACGTCGCCTACCGACTCCAAGTTGGTAACTAGCAAACC
>CALYDF020002670.1:0-37329 GCA_944474145.2 Dicrocoelium dendriticum | reverse complement strand
GGAACAATGTGCTTAGAGCTATGTCCGCCAAGCTGACGATAAGGAACGAAATGGCGCTTGAAAAAACGGAAAAAGCCAGAAGCCCAAACCTTCGTACGCTATTTTGTAAATATCGAACCGAATGATTCTTCGATGGATCAATAACTATCTGCGGACTGATGCAGAATAAATGAAAAACGCCTGCTTCATATTTTCAGCGCTGTATAGATGAAGATGTAGTTTCGTTAGAGTGGAAGCGGGATATTATCGCTCCTTTACACAAGGCAAACAGTCGATTTGGGTTTTCCAAATATCCCGTTAACGTTTCGATTATCGCACGCGATGGTGATGAAATAGTCCATCCAAGAGCACTGTTAGTCTATTATGAAAACCTCGGTACCGCTGCGCCAGTGCAGCACGTTTTCAGTCAACATGGATGCTGTCCAAGAATCAGCTGATGAAACGCGACCATTTGACCGAAATAATTGACGAGGTGGCAGGAACCGATGTTTTCCACTTGGAATTATTGAAAGCGCTTCATTGGTTGTGTCATAGAATAATGCTTCACAAACTTTAGCATTATGGCGTCGGATGACTTGTATTAGGATGGATCTTCAGTAATACATATCTTTTGAATACCGGAACACCAGTGCTGACCCATAACTTGTGCCCATGAAAAATCTATAAAACGATATTATTAATTTAACAGTGTAAACTGATAGAACATCCCCCCTGGCACCATGCGTAAGTTATTTATTAGTTTGTCCGTCCCAAAATCTACACTTGTGATGGAGCGTCACGTGGTTGGAATTTAAACGTTGGATGCTGTGTTTCGGGTACGCCAGTGAATACTCCACATATACTACCCCACCGATGTTGCTCCTGACATATACTAGACCAGTTGGAATCGACTGGATTGCAGTTAATCTACCATGCGGCAAAAGAGCTTTAGCTGGGTAAGCTAATGCACTACGAGTCTGAAAAATTAAGATAAAATAATCCCAAACACAAATCTATTCCTCACCATAGCTACACCGCCATAACTATATTCAGTCACAGAAAACACTGGATTAATAATTTTAAATAAGAAGAAATATATCGCGAAATCTAATCGTTACCATTGCTTACCAACACCAGCTCAGGGTAAAACTAGCTCACTACCTTCGCGAACTTGCCACTCCTACAATTTTGTTCACCATTAGATGACAATGGGTGATCATTTATAAGTATATTTGCAGCGGAAAACCGCTTTTATTCCTTTTGCTGCAAAGTTTACAGAGCTTTTTGCATATATTTTGATATTATCTTTAATAAAACTATTGGCAAGTTCACTAATATGCCACTCTGTTTTGTGTTGGAATAAACTTTTGTATAATGTGCGCATTATTGATTATCATTATGACATATTAAACACCCTGTATAATTAAGCAAAGTGCGTTTAGTGAGTTGAATTCTTGTCGCGATTACCTTTAACGTCAATATTATGCAAGTACTGATGATGTGCAACATGATGCGGTACCGGAAAACACGCTCTCTCAGTTCCAGCAACTGTGGAATTTGCCGTTGCTTTAACCTCCAAAAGCTCCACCCGTCTTTCTGCTGACACTCCGTTGACACAAATATGTTTGGTGAGTACCTTCTGCACCGTTTCTTGCTCTGGTTGCTTCTCTTTCTATTTTTACAGTCTACCCAATACACGTTGGGTTCAGTCGCCTGCAACTACTATGCTGTCCCGTATTTTACACAGCTCTTACGTATCATTGATTACCGAAAAATACCCCACGGGCCATTCGACAATTGGTGACCCCGGTCCAGAACACGCCCACCGCTAGTTCATATTTTCTTTCTGGTAAGATCCTTCCAGTTACTTTGCTTCATTACTCGCTATCAGTTGTTTTCTCGCCAACGGCTCACACTTACTCATTTCCCATGATAAATAATTCTGGAGCTCGATACGCTACAAAATTGAGCGAGGAAAATTGTCATAGCATTGCATCGCATTCCATAACAAAAACGACAGATAGACACGGAGAGTTCAGCAGACGCTACTGCCGGCTACATGGGAACCATTTATAAGTGTACCAAATACTGAATGACCCTGCTCACATATACCGCCACGGCTAAAATCTTAACCCAAATACCAAACGCGCAGACAATAGCATGAAATTTCGCTAAGATTACAGTCGTTTAGATTGTCGAAGAGCTCGCTACTTCCTCCTTGCCTTCCGGCCATGAAGCACTTTTCCAATCACATTTGTTTTTATCATTATATTAGCCATTTACAAAAAGCACTTAGCTTTTTCATTAAACTACCTACACATTGGTACATGAACGAAAATTCTCCACATTGTTCAGGATACTTAGTTTATTTGGAAGTATAACTCACAGTGATTCACGTAATTCTTTGCAGGCAGGTGTTCAATCCGATTGCTAGTTGCAAATATACTTAACTTTAAACGGCTTGTTAATCTGTTTTCCATGGTAAATTTGCAACGCCTTATCCCAATGAATTTTTACCGTTGTCTCTTCACCGATGGTCACTTATGGAACAGCCGAATGCAGAATTTCTACCAATACTAAAGAAGAAGACGATTTAAGCTTGCGCTTTTTCACCATTCATAATTCATGGTTCTATAATTACATGGCTAACCATCAGGTATCACGACCAAAACACAAAGTTATCTCTAATATAACGGGAGTTAGTATTCGTTATTTAAAACGACAATATTTGGATCTTCGTTAATACATACCTTTTAACTTCCGGATCCCCAGCGCTGTCACATATCTGATACTTTTAAGAAATCTTTGAAACCATAATTTTAAGTTAACTCAGTGTTAAGTAGCAGAACATCACCGCAAGCACCATGGTGAAGTTGTCTATTGGCCCAGCTGTTTCAACGTTCTGTACTTGTGAAGGAGCTTCAGGTAAAGGAAATTTAATACTTGTATGTTGTGTTTCGAGTATGTCAGTGAATAGTCACATAAACTTCACGCCTGATGTTTCTGTTGGCATACACTAGCGCAGTTGGATTCGGCTGGTCTACAGTTTATCTGCATGTGACAAAAAAGCTTTAGCACGGTCAGATAATGCATTACGAGTCTGAAGAAATAATAAAAATGAATTCCAAACACAAACATAGACCTTATTATAGTTACGATGCCATAACTATCTTCAATCACATAAAACACTCTGGATACATAATTATAAGCGATGAGAAATATATCCCTAACTACAACGGTTACCCCCTGCTCAACGCCACCAGAACATGGAATTTCTAGCTCAGCGCATTCGCGAACCTGACGTTCCTACAATTGCGTTCACCAATAGATGATAATAAGCAATCATTTCAAAGTCCCCATTCAGCGGAAAACCGTTTTACTCCTTTTGCAGCGAAATTGACAAAATTTACTGAATATTTTTGATATTTTTTCGATAAAACTATTTGCAATTTCATCAACATGCCACTCATTTATGTTTTGAGAAACCACTTTTGCCAAATGCGTAGGTTATTGGCTCTCCTCATGAAATATAAAACCGTCGGAAAAATTAGTGAGGTGAATGCTTGTCGCGATTAGCTATACCTACAAAATTATGCAAGTACTGATGATTCACAACATGATGCGGTTTATCGGTAGTTGAAGGCAACGTAGCGTACCGGAAAACACGCAATTTCAGTGTTTTGTAACATTGGATTTTGCCGTGGTCGTAACCTTCAAAACGTGCATTTGTTTTACTGACGGCACCTCCGTCGACACAGTTGTTATCTTGAGTACCTTGTTGCAACTTTTCTTGCTCTGGTTTATTTGCTTCCTATTTTTGTAGCCTGCACAATGCACCTTTGGTTAAGTCGCCTCCAACTTCTACACTGTCCCGTAGTTGACAGCTTCTACGTGTCATTGTTTGCCGACGGGTATCCTATGGGCCACTTGACTATTGTTCACCCTGGTGCAGAACACGCTGGCGGCCATTTATCATCTTCCTACTGGTGAGCTCATTCCAGTGAGTTTGACTCATTCCTCGCTGTAGTGTGGTTTTCTCACCAGCCGTTTATACTTACTCATTTCTCACGATGATTAGTTCTGATGATAAACCATGTAGGTAGTGGTTTGTGCTGTAGACCTAGCCTCCGCATTTTTGAAAGTATGACCTGTTTTATTGATTCCTTTATTTAGCATCCAATCTTTACACTTGTAGCATTTCTTCTGATAATGCTCAATGTCGTCAACTTATGTCTCGGACTCCGCGAAGTGCATTCTCCTGAGTGAGAGACATAGCTTTCCCTACGCCCGACGTGAAATATGAGCATTTAAATCAGGCGATCATCCAGCGAATCACGCCCAGTGACAAGGTCCGACTGCAGCAACTGTTAAGCGATCTGAGGCTAGGAGACGGTATGCCTTTAGCCTTCAGATGTAACAGTTCCTAGCCACTCTAACATGGACGCTAGGATTCTCCGCGAAATGTGGATGCAATGTCTCCCAGAAAACACACAGGCCATCCGAACCTTGGTAAGCGCCCTGTCTCTCATGGCAGTTGCAGAACCAGCAAACCGTTTGTTTGAAGGACATCAGCCAACGAACGAATCTAGGACATTTACTCAACTTATCCCCCTCACAACCCCAGCGAAATCCGCGACTAGCGAGCCCTCAGCAATCAAAGCTTTATCATCGCAAATGACGTCACTACAAAGCAAAGTCGAGAAACTCACACTAGCAAGCAAGCAGCGCAGCCGCTCTAGCTCCTCACCCCTGCGTACGAAGCGAAACCACTCAGGCTTTCTCTTTTAGCACTAACATTTTTGTAACAAAGCCCGTAGGTGCAAGCAAGCAAGCAATTTCCCAGGCGCGAAGCAGGAAAACTTTCAAGCCGGACCGTAATGGCGACTAACAATGTCGGCAAAGATCAATGTCGTCTCATGTGCATTAGGTTTTATGATCCCGAGAACCAGTTCTTGGTTGATACCGGGGCGAAAGTCACCGTCATCCCCCCCTATGCCAGGTGAGCCTATCGCTTCTTTGTCGACAAGCCTAAGTGCAGTCAATGGCACGTCAGGAGTCACCTACGGTCGCCGGTAGCTTACCTTGGAACTACGTCTTCGGCGCACGTTCCGCTGGGTATTCACTGTCGGTGAAGTCCACTTTGCCATCATCGGCATTGACTTCCTCATGCATTCCAACCTCTCGGTCAATGCGAAACGCCAGGTGCTAGGCGACAATGCAACGAAACTAATTTCAGGTGTCACATCGCCGATATCGCATCTATAACACCGGCCTGCACCTTTCCCCAGACAACGCCAGTCTACGCCATCCTCTAGTTTCATTATTCCACGCCCATTCAGACAATGAACGCAGCATTACCCATGACATCTCAAGTCACGCACTACATACGGCCCAAGATATGTATCCCATCGTACACATACAGGACCTTACCGCCTGTCTAACATGTAAGACAATCAATCTGGATCGCACCTATCACTAGACACATGTGGAATAAAATGGCATTCCAAACACAGCCGTTATCAATGTGTTCGGATTGCTTGAATATTTAAGACTGTAAACTGGGCTATGCAACGCTGCATGATCCTCCTACGCGTCATCCAGGATGTCACATGTGGCCTAATCTTCGCTTATTTATACCTCCGATATTTTAATAGTCATTACATCGGAACAAGTGCACATCGGCCACCTCCGAACTCTCTTCAAGTGCTTGACGCAACGCGGTGTCAGTCAACCAGACTAAGTGAGAACTCGGCAAATCAACGGCATAATTCCTCGGCTATCTCTTTTCATCGTCTGGTATCGAAGTCCTTCATAATTAGAACTTAGCAGTCAAGGATTTCAAAGTTCCGACTTCTTTCAAGCACCTACGTCTTATCAGTGCTTTGGACAACTAATATCGGCAATTCATTCTGCGCGGCGCTCAGCTCGTGCAACCTGACTGACCTTCTCAGAGGGAGTGAAGATAAGTTCGCTTTCCCTGACACACTACAGAGAACCTTCGCCGAGCTAAAGGATACTATCATCAACATAGCCCTCCTCGCTCATTCCGAACCGACTGCATGCATTTCTAGTACGAATGATGCCTCACAAGTTGCCGTAGGAGGCATCCTCCAACAACAAAATTGGTTGGCAATGTCAACATCTTGGGTGCTTTTGCAATCGCCTGCGGCCCGCGGAATCCCGCTACAGTAGGATTGGCAGAGTATGGCTGGACGTTTACCTGGCCAGTTGTCACTTCCGTCATACACTCGGAGGTAGCGCTTTTGCGGTCTACAATGACCACAAGCTCCTTACCTTCACTTTACACTCTACTTCCGAGTAATATGCACCACGGGAAACAAGACACATACTTTGTCACACATTTCACTGCTGACATATGTCATGTCTCAGGTGTCGATATTCCAGTCGACTACCATCTCTCCAGTCTTTGCTTACCGTCGAGCTTGCCATCATGGCATCGGCTCAAGCTCCTGATAATGGTATACAACGCACCCTGCAGTCGAATTCGCTGCCTGTGCAACCAGTTCCGCTTTAAACCATGGAAGAAATCGTTGAAGGCACGCTTTAATGCCAGCGCTGCGAAACACATCCTCACAACAGCAATCCTCTTGATTTCTTTCCCTCCCCGGACTCCCGGTTGGCGCAAGTACACTCTAACATGGTAGGTCAGTTGCTCCCTTCACGCGGATTCGTTTGCATTTTTACAAGTGTCGCCTGCTTCACCAGTTATCCAGCAGATATTCCCATAACACACAGCACAGCTGAGACCGTTATCCTGGCTTTCTTAAACCGCTGGGCCTCGCACTACGGATCCCCATGCGCCACTAAAACTGACCTAGGAACGCCCTTCGAATCCTTAAAATTCGATAGGTTTGCAATTATTTTAGGATACTACCGCATTCATACCACAGCGTACCACACAGAAGCCAGCAGTTTAGTTGAACTTTTCCATAGTCATCTAAAAGCTTCGCTCTGTGCGTCCACGGACCCTAACTGGATCGAAATGATTTCCCTCGTACCCTTAAGCATTCGCAGCAGCATGAAATTGGACTTGCAATATGAACCAGCAGAGCTGGTGTACGGCACAACACTAAATTTGCCAGAAGTTGGTTCGTCTTCCGCATCATTGGAAATGCCTCCGCCTTACTTGGGGTCCTCCATAGCTCAACGCATGGGTTCACTACGCCCGACTCTACTTCTTGAGCAAACTGGAGATGTGCAAATGCACAGCGGATACTCTACATGCACTCACGTCCTAGTCTGCACCTACGAAGTGCGCCGACTTCTCCAGCCTCCCTACACTGGCCGTTTTAGAGTCATGCAACGTACTCCGAACCATTTCAGCTTAGACCAGAAATATCTCCGAACAAATAGGCATACTGACCGCCTCCAATTGACGTTCGTTGACGAACCATTTACAACATATCCTGATGCTATCACACAAGCACCTGTATCTGCGGCATCTTTCCGAGCACCGGATATCCCGAAATCCTCCTTTTCCCTTTATTCTCAACCTACCGCGCCTCAAACTCAGGCTACCGACCGACGTGGTAGACAGGTCAAACGTCCGGTCCGATTTACAGATTCTGTAAATTGTTGCTATTTGCATTAACGCGCCTATTTCGCCTTTAGTGGTAATCGTGTGATTTGTCCACCAACGCTTTGCACCATGGACAAAATATCCCAAAACGTTTTGAAAACTTAGAAAGCGTATTTGCTTTTAGCATGCTTGCCATGTTCCCTATCCGGCGTCAAGCCACTTCCCTGACCCTAACCCACCCCTCTGAGTTGTATGTTCCAGAAGCTCAACTATTGAAACCACCAAGTCAACCCTCGAGTGAATTGATAACCGGCTCAACGCAACCCCCCAGCAAAGCGTCAGACGACTCAAGGCTCCCTCTTCCTTACCAAAGGAATAGTCAATCGCCCTTTGCCGTGTATGGCCATGAACGGGTTTGTTCCAAAACTCCCAGCTAGGCGTTACCAAGGAGAATGCCAATTTTCTTCTTGGGACGAAAATGCCCGGACATTTTCATGGGACGAGGACCGGGGACTGGAGTGCGGTAGGGGAAGTGACAGCTCCCCAGCCCGCTGTCAGGTCTGCAGCGAAGAGAATGTCCTGTCAGGCTTCATTCTGGACCAGTCAGTATTATGCAATGCGGCCAGCCCGCCCCATTGCCCAACGATGATGCAATCTGGTCCACACTATCATTATAAATTATTAATAAAAAGCCTGGACGCAGCGAACTCTGCGACACACGCCATCTAGGAAGTCCTTGTTTAAACCCATGCAACTATTCTCACCCATCTTCACCCGGTACGCACCACTGACAGCTTCATCAAAGGCTTCCATTCTTCAGCCTTTTAACGGGAGGCACTTGTAATGTATCGGAAAACACGCTGTTTCAGTATTTTGCAATGTTGGATTTTACCGTTGTTGTAACCTTCAAAGGTCCAGTTATTTTTCTAAAGGCACTTCGCTTGACACTAATTGTTTTGGTGGGCAACTTTTGCCATATTTCTCGCTCTTGTTTATTCGCTTTCTATTTTAGCAGCGTGCAAAATATACGTTGGATTCAGTCGCCTCCAACTTCTATACTCTCCTTATTTGAAACGGAACATACATATGTGTAATTACCAAGCCGTATCCAAGGCGCCACCCAGTAGTAACGATTGCACGCTGCTGCATCAATCCACGGACAATACCGGCAGATTCGGGGCAGTCCACCCAAGTGGCACTGCATCCAGTGCCATTATTAGTTTCGGTCATGTCAAGTCAAGTCGTGTCAGTCTCCAAGGACGAAACATGCGTTCGCCTTAAAGGGTGACCCCCGGCGAAGGCAAACACACATGCAGCGTTACATTCACAATGTATTTTATCATGGCCATATGGAAACTAATCTGTATCCGCAAGTGCGTAAATAAGTACAGTTTACAAGTTATCAAAATATTGTATGATAGATCTTTGGCTTTTCTATTGCCATGATCGTGTTCGAGTAGGTGTGCCTCACGCTACCAAGAAAATTTGATTGTTAGTATTCTTAAGCAAGCAAGTTGTAGCAGATCCGATTGTCATCACGCAACGATCCATAAGTTGAGATCTTTGCACCTGGCTTAGACAGCCACTGATGTTTTATCTTCACCTTAACAGCACGTTCCGTTTACAGTCATCATATGTGTGTTTGCTTTTACCGTCCATTTAGCCAATTTCATACAGGCATTTCCCGTCACTAATTTCAATAAAGCAAGAAGAAACAACATTTTAACAGAATTTACTGAATTCAGCAAGTTCGCGTATTCTCCTCAGCTGTTTACATACCATGAGTGGAAAACAGTGCGAGTTTAACAGCAAAAATTCCAAGCAGTCGAAGGTCTTTAGGCTCACGTGACCTGTTCCGAGGAAAACGCAATCACTAGCCTCACCAGGGTAGGGCAAGCGTGGTCACGAAATCCGTTTACTTGTACCGATTTGGCTTCAGCCGCCGAATTGCTGCCGACTCCGCAAACTGTAGTAAACGGGGATTAGCTTGTTCGCTAATTACCCCGAAATTGCCACGTGGGTTCTGGCATTCAGGGCAGTAAATTATGTGGCGGGCAATAAAGCTAGTCGGTAGCTTCGGACCCTTAGCGATCATGTTTCGCGGAACATGCTCTGCAATCCTCGCTGACAGTCTTCACTCAGTTCGGCCTATGTACTTACTACCGCAAGTACAATTAGCTAATTTTTGATCTCATTGCCAGCTCTGACAATAGCATGCAGCTCGTCATGGGGAATTAGGCAGTTGCCAGTCAGCTTCTATGTAGTTGCTAAGTAGTTGATTGTGACCACTTCATAAGGTAACCAGGGAGATAACGTTATCACTACAGCACACAGAAATATGACCATCGATCTACGCAGTGAACGAAAAAGTCCTAGGAATCCTCGACCGTACGCAAACTGCACCAGTGTCCCGATATTTCAACGGTCAATCTTCTTCACTTAGAAACAAAGACAAAAGATAGTACCAGCAGCGTGTCGTAAATTCACGGAAATTAGCCAAGACATCTTACTAATAGTTCGTATTTTTAGCCTTACAATGTTAGTCCATCCACAGTTTTTCCTAATACCTTTAAACATGTTTCTGCTGTGGTGCACACAGTGTGACTTGTGGCGGGGCTTTTAAGCTTGGCCGCTACTGTCATTTTTGGATATTTTGCTACGCTACTCACGGCGGATATTTATTCCTCCTTTTTCCACAAACTAATTTTCATTTGTGTAAGTAAATCACCTTTAGGTTAGCAATGCTGAATTAATGCAAGGTGAACAGAAACGGAGTTGACCCACTAATGTGAACTATTACTTATATCACTCCCTCATTTGCAGTAAAGAAATCCGGTCGTTAGCTGTCACGGAAGAGGAAGATAAGGAAGAACTAGTAGGTTGAATGTAACGTATGTTATTCCTTTCCTTATAACGATACCTTACCTTTTGTAGTTGTTTCTTCTCCCGTAATACGTTATCCGGTTCAATCTCTGGAATCTCCCTAACCTGCATATTACAATCTGATGACCCTTGCTGGATGCCTTGAGTTCCAAATTCGACAAAACAAACCGAGGAAGTATGTGTGCAAAACGGTCAAGGTGCATCTCCGAATGTTGCTGCAGCGTTGCTTTCTGTGTTTTTCACCCTATAAAGAAAGCAAAACTCCAAAACTATTTTGCTAGTGACAAGCAGTTCCAGCGCTAGAGAAATCCTCGTGTGGCATGTGATACTCAAGGTGGGATAAACAACTTTGGCTGTATCCAGAGCAGTGTTCTATATCTCAACAATGCCATATTATCTTGAGCTTGTTGGTACGGAGGACGTTTAATACAGTCGCAGACAGCAAATTGCGTAATCGAAAATGTGTTTCAAAACGTTTAAATTTCGGTGACGTCTCCTATGTAGTCCTTATTTCTCAACACAGCTTCGCTACATCTTTCATGCTCAACACAAACGCCAAGGTGAAAGCGATGGTGCTTATGTTCCTGCATTGCGGAGCCCGGCGGAGTGCACCTATAAAGAGAAGCCGCAAGGATAGTGCAAAAAGCGTCTGATTAAAATGCTCTTGCGTGACTACAAACACGTATTGTCAAGAGAAAGTTTCTTCCGCCCCTTTTGGAGAAGCTGGACACATCCGCGCAGGTGTTTGGTAAACTAGAATGGATCAAGGATGCTCTTAAAGTTGCATTAGGCATTTGTACAATGGACATGTCCAGTTTACAAGTATATTTTCCTTACAAATGTGACGTGTTACCGTCAACCGCTGCACTTCGTTCTGCCCGTGGATGTGGGGCCAACCGTGTTTCCGACAACTGTTTCTTATCATCCATGCTGTCTTGAATTGTGGACCACTTGGACGAAACAAGAGCAGGCCAAATGAATAAAACGTGAAGTCAGATGCGCAGATATATGCTACCAGCAACATAACCGTAACGCCGGTAACTCTAGAACTATAGATAGCGGGGAATGCTCAGTGGGTGTAGTGGACGCTGTTGCATCTATACCATTTTACAGACATTTTAGGCCATAAGATAGTCAAGTTAAGCAGTAGGAAGTTCGACTTCGCCTCGTTTTTTTACAAGTCCGCCCGCCCATGCGCCGGCCACTGGTTTCACGCCAACCGTCGCATAGCTATCTAATTTATACCGCGCCATCAGCCAATAGGATGTCGGATGCTAGTTTGGAGGTAAATGTAGTCACCATGTGAGCAAATGGATGCCGTCCACACATGCTCGAGAGAAATTCATCCCTTTGGCAATAACTGATAGCATGACACGGGTAAGACTAGTGACGCGTTGGTTCAGTGGATGTGGAGTATTATGACGTTGGGACACAGTAAGACAAACGGTTTGAGCCTACCCCACCTTATCCCTTTAACAAAGGTTGTCGGCGTAAAATGCTGATATTTGTTTCGCATTCCACTACAGCCGGTAGCTAATGTCCTTGCACCTAAAGTTACTAGGTGCATGTCCGAGCAAGCTTTTGCGTGCGATGGGCGCACTGCTCGCAAGTGCCAACGGGTGAACAAGGTAACCATCTTTATTCGGCCTGCACGCTAACTTAATTCACCTGAGCTCGGATTTGTTGCGGTTCACCGTAGTTAGTGCAACGAAGTGCTCCTTGGTGACAGATCGCATGAGAGAAATGACTGCTAAAGTTTTGTACTGCTTCCTGTACACGGACGACCTGGACCGTGCACGAATTAACGCGAAATCTACTTGCAATAACGGATACCGAGCTACGGATGTTCCATCCCGCTCAAACAAACAACTTTGTATAATTCTGTTACATTGTTCCTGGCTCCACGGTACTGCATTTAACACTGTTCCGCTCTAAAACGGACTCGATTTAAGGTCATTTATCCCCAGGATCAAGGTTAATTGCAGATGATATGAAATTGGATGAACCGCCAGATTAGCTGTAATTTGCCCCATTTTTCGGATGGCGGTACAAAAGATAAGCTGCGTTACCATTAGTGTGAACGCGCTACTTGGCCACCTTAGAGTTAGTTGAGGCGAAACCAAATGCTCGCACTTGTTTGGCTAAACCTGCGTTCCCCATGGTACGCATATTGAAGGAAGTACCAGGTTGCAATATGTGGAAGCATTTAACATATAGATCTGTTTGAAGAATCCGCAGCTGCATGACAACTGATTTCCGTCGCCTTTCAATCTCTAGTTTTTGTTTTACTCAGTCACCGAGTGTAGCTTCATTATCGTTACTAGCCGACCGACGGTCCTGGTGCTGACCGCAAACTCGTACTCCGATTTAAACGCGAACGCAAACGAATTGTCAGAGCTTTGCGATTACCACCCACGTGTTCTCGTCTTCGTTCCGCAGACTCTAACACTTCCATCCAACTATGGCAGGTTAAGAAGTTTACATTAAGCAAACTGCAACGTGTCTCCCACCTAATACGATCGCTGTGTTTGGTAATTAACTTCCGACACGGGAGGCGCCTAAGGTTCGATTCTGATCATTTCTAGTCGGCACGATGACGGCTTCATGAGAAAATGAGGAAACATTGCCGCACGGCCTCTTTAGGCAACATGCAATCATCCGTACATGTGAACATCCTGCGGCATCGTGCAGGTCGGTGCGTTGTCGCGACATAATTGGCCGACGGGCAACAACGCAATGCTATCTCATGTACAGTGTTCCCCGATAGCAACTAGCTTCGTTTGCGCCGGAGACTCAATTACTTAGGTTCGTGACGGCGGCTTTCTCTGTGGCTACCTTATTAGGTGGGAACGACTGCTTCCAGATACTTGGTCTCTTTACTTCGCACAGTGCAGTTGGTCAGCTCAAGACGTGACTAGATCCCTTACAATGTGTTTCATCAAATTTCCGGAACGCGAACCAAGGATGGCATGTTGCCCAGGTGATTAAGGAGACGGAAAATGAGTATCCGGAAAGTGTCATTCCCACCGGATAGTGTTGTCACAGAGAAAGCCGCAATCACGAACCTAGGTAACAGCGTCTCCGACGTATTGGATACTCAGTGCCGCAATTTCGCAATGTCCGTACAGGTTATAAGTGTTGTGTCGTACCTAGTCGCTCTGCGGGAATTCCCAGCTCCTGGGGCTAGCTGCTCTTCTCTGCACAGTTCACAATATTCATGACAGTAGAAGGTGATGTGGCCTATAGCCTAGCCAACTGTCAATCATGCGCTTCCGCGGCCGTCCCCCATGGCTGTGGCACTAGTTGCTTTTATCCGAAGTCATGTGTTCTAAACCCGGCGGGGGTCCACGGATTGCCCACTACTTCCGTGTCCCAGAAGCTCAGAATATGGTTGTCTTTTGCTTTTCCAAGCGTGCCAGTCTGCGGACTGATAGTGGACTCTGATGAAATACCATTGAATATAAAATGTTCGTTGAAATGTAAAAGTCATTTCGTATTGTTATGGTTGTGTAACCTCGTGTTCGCCAGATCCTAAACCGGTTTCCTCAACTATACACACTCTTCCTTTAACACGATTATGCAGCTGTACACTGGAATAAATTTGTCTAAATTGCGCAACAAAACACTGCAATTTCGCATTTGTGATAATTTGCTTAGCGTGACGATAACCTAAATCCTTTAGAAAGAAACGCTTTAGATCATTAGAAACGCGTTAGTCCCTACCTTACGGGTTTAAATCATAAGTGACATTTGTTTGTTGAGGAAATTATGTTCACTAGTGACTAACCTTTTAGTTGCGCTAAGGTTATAGAATCAAGCAGGAGCACAATTTCCCAAAACGTCAGTCGATAGAAAATGTGAATCATCGTATGGAGTGTGTACGCAGTCGCTCGGCCGCCGTTACTGCTAATATGGACAGACGCATTGTTTTGATCGGCGAATCAATAACTGACCGTTGAGTCTGCGCCGAACCTTACTACTGAAGCTGCAATACTGAATCGCATAAAAGTATCCCAAGTGAGGTGATACATTGGATAGGGATGGTAGTTCTAATTCTTGTGAAATGCATCGAGAAACTAGCATGAGTTAAATCCGTAAGAAAATAAAGGTGCAGCAACGCGCTTCTTTCTACATCTGAACAGCTTAGTTATCTGAATGTAGATGCAATGGTAATTCAACCGAAGAAGGAAGACCTAACTAGAAGCGAATATGGCGGTATCATATGCATAATGCTGTCACATTTGTGACTGCTACTTCCCTCCTTTTTATAAGGTATGAAATCAGATTGCATTAACTCTCATTAAAAGGTGACAGCTATTTATATGTTATCACCGTTCCAAAAGAAATCCATTAAGTGCGGTATTTTAATCAGTGATTTAATCGTTTCCTTACAATCGTGCAGCTAAGAATGTATGTGCGCGGTTTAGAAAACTAGTACAACAGCATTAAGTAAAGTTCAGGTAAACGCACGACAGTTGCAAGCATAGTCGCATTTCTGTTTCACCATCATTCTTTCTGACCACTTTTGTTACACAATAGATAGTTCATTGTACTGCTTAGTAGCCTTTGAAAATCTTCGTGGTCTCCACATTGAAATAACAATAATTTGGATTTCTTGAGTTCAATTGGCCCATAAGTTGGAGCTGCGCTTCCCAAACCGAGTATTTCGTTGAGTTAATTGAAACAGAAGCAATTCCGTAGTTGGCTTTCCTCTCGATTACTTTACAATTCTTTAGCGTGTAGTTTGAAAATTCTTTGAGCTGGAGATAAAAGACAATAAGTATGCAGCATGCATCTTGTCTCAACTATGTATATCACATAAATTTGGCTTCTCTTCGAAGATGGTTTGGACAATCGAGAACTAATTAATTGCATTTAAAAGTAAAGGACAGAGATTGACACACTTACTCTGTTGCAAACAGCTAATTCACCCATAGATTCACGTAGTTTCTTGTGGAGTACTGACGCACTGAACGTTACCCTGAATTCTGTTGCAATGGGATAAAGATTATTGAGATGTTTTGAAACTACGAACTGATTGTTTGGGCTGGAAATAAATAGCGGTCAACAGTAAAATTTGTAAATTGTACCTATGGAAATGCAAAAACCCAATTTTGCGAAGAGTAAAATATGTGTAGTATATCAAATAGGCTCGTGCTATTGATGTCACCTAGAGTAAGGCTCAATTGCAAGTCGATCGAATAAACTTTCCTTGAACCAACTGTACTAAAGTGTGTAGATACCAGAGTAAAATGATCTGGAGTTTGACTTACCAAAAAGCTTTCCGTTCTCGATCATTCGAGAAGGCACTATGAAACACAAAGTATGCACGTAGATAATAGTAAATTCCTATGCAAAAATTATTATTTAATTTTACCGACTGTTTATCTAACTTACTGAGTCTCCAAAAGTAACTAACAGTCTGCATTATTTGGGTTGTGAAAGCTTAATCATAAAATAATAAACTGGCACGTATTCATTTTGAAAGTTTGCACGGAACCACGTAATTCAACTTCAGTTCACCAGAACATGAGTTTCTGTCACAAGTAACTTGATTGTCACGGTATATTTGATAATGCTGGTGTATGCTCAGTACTAGAAATGAACTCCATCCATATAGCTTTTAAGGGTTGTGTCGTACACAGTCGCTATGCGGAAATTCCAAGCTGCTGTGGCCAACCACTGATCATTTCACAGCTCGTAACTGGCCTGAGAGTGGAGGATGTGCCTGGCTATATCTTATACGATTGTCAGTCATGCAGGTCAGCAGCCGTCACCCATGGCTTAGTGGAACTAGCTATTGGCATGCGGAAGCTATGGGGTCAGAACCCGGTAGGGGTCCGGGGAAGGCGCACCATTGGGTAGACCCAGCAGGTCGAAAGAGCTGTCCAGTGCAATCTCAGGCGCATGGAAGTCCAGTAACCAATGGAAGACTGCGATCAAATATCTCTGAGCTTCACATTTACCATCTTTACATTAACCCGTTTACCATTCACGATACCTAGGATCGACTGGCTACAGATGGGACTAGCTATAGCAATTCATTAATATCGGTGGCCCTTTTTGTGCAGACAGCCGTCAGCACAAAGGCTTCACTGAACCGGACGACGAAGTAATCAGGCTTCAAGACACACGACACGGGAATTACAGCCGAAATTATACGTCAAATTAAGAAGTTGTCAAGTAAATCGTTTCACGTGACGTCATACACACGAACCACAGTAGAGCAGTGTGTTGTACCTTTAAGCCCCGGATGGCTGGGACAGTAATTTCCTCAGATAAGATCACAAAATACTTTATATTTCTACACGTATTAATCTTAGTATAGTAAGTTCGGAATCGAAATAGTATTAAGCTCCAACTAGGCTACTCTCGACTCGTAGCAAGAACGTCCGAAGTGGAATTCAAATTTTTACGGGGTATGTATGCTAAGTCAATTGGTGCAAAAAATTAACAATAATAAATCATTGCTTATTGTAAGTAAAATCATCACATCCTCCGCAGCTTGAATGTAACTCTATGTTTCTGTAATTCGGTTAGGATTTCTGATACAATCTGGCGGATCTTCTTACATTAGAACATCGTATTTAAAAAAATGCTGTAGCTTTACAGGACACATAGGTCAGAAAGAAATGGGGTAGGGTAATTTGGAAAGGCCAAGAAAACTTATATAGGGTTAGATTCGCGTGTTAACTATATCTTCATCGGGACTATGTAGCATTTGAACAAAATGTACGCCGACTCGAGGCCTGACACCCCACTACGCTCTCTGATACAGCTAGGGAAAGAAAAAGGGTAGCATAAACGAATGCAAAGTCTTCAATAACATGTAGATCGGCAGCGTTGGGGGTAAAGGAACAAGCTGTTGCGTTTAGCGACTTGTGGCACGGAGATGACTGGGGCTAGTCGGAGGAATGGCATTCCAAACTGCAGGTGATTGTCTCTGGGGAGAGTACGGTGCAGATCGGCATGATGACGGTCCAGGTGAGTCTAGAAATCATTCACCGAAAATGCCGAGGTTACGTCGGCAGACTCACAGAGCGAAGAAATGGTGCTTGCAGTTCACTCGGCTGTGCTGATGTGTGAGCCGGAGTTGCTGATCACGAACATGGAAGCATGAATGGTACAGTTCCAGCAAGTGGAGGCAGGAGTGTTCATGATTGAATAGAATTGCAGCTACAAACATGAATTCACCCAGAAGCCGTCGGTATTTTATGAAGAAGAGACCAAGGCAACGGAGCCGTTGTGGATAATCAAAGTGTTTGAGATCTAGTGCAATATTTTGTCGCCTGACGTTGGAGGACTTCAAGCATACTCTGCCTCTTCGCAGAACTCTCATGAGAATATGAAAATGGATTGTCATTAGTAGTTTTAGTGCACACAGAATCAGAGAACAACTGAACGGAATTCTTGTGTCCTACTTGATCAACATGTCCTTTGTTTACAGCACAGACATCAAGATGCAGAATTTTAAATACACGACCAAGTTTGTTAACAATGATTCAAGATTGAGTAGGTAAATCATCGCCTCTAAAATAAAACGATGCAGCGGTTCCCAACCGAAGTACATTGGACTTCATATTGCGGATTTCCAGTTTTGCGGTGGTATTTCCAGTGATAAAGTGCACACAATTCCGCTATTGAAGAAGGATCATCAACACGGCGATCAAATATCACAAAATAGTTGGAAAACAGAAGAGAACAGAACGTTTAAAAGTTGCAACAAAGATTTCAGCTAGGTCATTAGAGCATGGGTGTTGTAGAGCAGTGAAATGCTGACGACACTCAAGACTCTACAGCGAATTGGCAATAAGTGAAGCTGAAAAGTGTGAGCCATTGTCAGTTACAAAAGCTAGAAGGACTCCTTCCCTACTAAACACTTTTCCCAATGCACGGACGGTAAAATTAGCAGTTGGTTCCTCAGCCAGGGATAATTCCGGCCGTCGTGAATATGAATCAGCCGAGACAAGTGCATAGCACTTGAGCAGAAATGGTCCACATAATCCATATATATCCTTCGCCAGGGCTCGCGTGTCATAGGTGATGGAGTCAAAGTGGACGGTTGCTGTCGAACCTTGCGTTTGCAATTCCGTCAACCGGAAGCAGTTCATCGAATAGCTGCATTTAAATCAGGCCACCAGCACAAGCATCGAGCTAAGGACTTCGTCTCTTCTACTTAGTGATGACCAGCATGTAAAGCAGTCAGAATAGCTGGTCTCAAAGGCAGTGGATTGACGACACGGTCATTCAGACACAATAATCCATCAGGTGTAATGCGCAACTCATCACGACGCAAATAAAATTGTGGAAACTGGTTTTAGAGAAACCGACCATCCTTATTTGAGAGCAGAAATTAATCACCCGCAATTCTTTCTAGTCTCTTGATAAGGGCTAAACGAGAAATTGGAAGAGGCTGGATGAGAAAACAACTCATCTCAATATCGGTCTGGAATACCTTTGCAGTTCTCGATAACTAGTCGACCTGAGGAATGAATTTTGCACTTCTGTGCTTCATCACATAATTGTTCGCGGTAAGATTAACACTACAAATTGGAAGCACCGCTGTTGAAAATTTAGCTTACGTACTGGCGGAGTTGTAAATGAAATTTAGCGCTTCTTAATCTGTCACAATAGTAAACCTGAGATCAAGCAAATATTTGTGAATTATGGTGACTGTCCAGTATACTGCCAAAGCTACTCGATGAGTATGATTATAGCCCTTTTCAGCATTGCTGAGTCGACAACAGACACACAGAACATCATGCCCATCTTGCTCTAAAACAGCACTTGCACCGGTTGGTGTGGCTTCTGTGAGAAACACGGTTGATAATTTCGCAGAGCATGTATAATGAAGGTAACCAGAAGTACGCATTTTCCAAAACCTTCGAAGAACATGCTCATGTCTGTCTAAACCAATTAAACACTTTTCATTCAATAAGTGAATAAAGGATCAGCAACGGAAGCAAACTTAGGAATAAATTTGGAATCATACTGCAAGGTTCCCATCAGTAATCGAAGCTGGTGAACATGGTGAGTGAGTTTACATCAGGCAATGGATTTATTCGATCGATATCTGGTTTGTATCTTTCAGTTGTAACAAGAAAACCAAAATAACTGTTCGCTTGGACATCGATCAGGCACCTCTGTGGGTTGATGTTCACATTAGCATCCTTGAAGCTATTTAAAAGCAAGCAATCTATGAGTATGCTTACCGGTAGCATGCACAAACACATCGTGCAGTGCAGTTTATCACGTCTTCGAATATGGTTGGCGACACGTTAAGACCGAACGGAAGAAAACCATACCAGTAAAACCCGAAAGGGTGTTGATGATCGTCAGTTCACTAGGATCATCATTGAGTGGTTCCTTCAAATAGACTACTTTAAGTATCTTTTCCAGAAAATCTTGGATCCATGCAGACGAAAGAGAATAGAATCAGGTTCTTCTTTGCCACAACTATGCTGAAGTAGCTTCGTATTAAGGGTAATATGATAATTGCCGCGAACCCTCAATGTTTAGACTTCGGGCTTAAACGGTGTGACAATGGGAGTGGCACGTCGTAAACTTTGTACTGGGACAATAGTCTCTGCTTCACCGACAGACACAAGTACCCTGCGAAACGGTTCCTTTCGTACAAATGAAAGTATAGGACATTTACAGAAAACAAGGTCGTCGCCTACTTCCAAGGTAACAGGTAAGATTTTCGTTCCATCAGATGTCACTGAACACTCGTGTCGTAAACCACGATTTTAGTGCCAGTATCAGTGTGTGACAGTAAAGTAACACTTATTTTAAGCGGCTGTATAACTGTGAGACCGAGGATAGACGAGCATTGACCAACGACAAAAACTAACATTTGACAGGTTTAGAATGCTTATCTAACGCAGGCAAAGTGCAACATCCTATCACAGGAGGAGTGTGTCTAATAATAACATTAATTTTGATGGATGAGAATAAAGCTGAACATCAAGGTATAGATCGCTGAGACTCGTTTTGCAAGTGAGTGACTCCAAACTACCGGTGTCAACAATGAAGCGGTGTGACGTACCAGTTCCGAAGCGTAAATTATATTACCAGTAGCCTGTAGCGGAAACCCGGATAGCGATTCCAAAAAGCAGATCAGGCTACAGGGAATATTTTGTTGGTACAGCAAAAGATTCCATATTACCTAGCTATACTAAAGCGACACCGTTGACATTTTAGTTAGGGGAATAGAGGATGCACAGCACACAGCGCAGTCGCTCGTTGCAACAGAAACGAGCGTCAAGCAAAAATGACGATGATCACATAAAGCATTCGAACTCGGCAATCAGTTCAACAAACCACGCAGGTCGATTAGGTGTACAAGGAAATAATTTTAGTAAGGAGTTTACACAGGCAAACCTGGAAATCTCCAGGTTGCTACGTGCATGGAATAAGTGACCACTAGTATTTACAGCCAGTGTTAAGTAACGGAAATACGTTAGCAAATTCACAGAAGCAGCATCACCATGTTTCCCTAGATTACCACGTTTGAGCTGACGGCAAACACTACGGATATGTCCGAACTTTCCTCTCTGATAGCATTTAGAATTTTGATAAGGACAAGTATAAAGGAAAGGCAGCTTTCAACAAGAAACTCATTATCCAATCTTGGTTCGAATTGACAACACTTTACACTGTCTGAATACTGCTGGGCGTGCGATTGAGCAATGCCGTGAGGTTTCAAAGAGTTATTTTGCACTAGTTTCTCGTTTTTGCATGAACTCAGCGCTTGGTTGAGTCAAACAAAACTCTTTGACCAACTACAGTCTTCTGCAACTTTTTACTATCGGAAACATCCTGATAGTGCAAACATATAAACGTCACTTGAATAAAAGTCTGTGCCAGAAATAATAAGAGCTGGCAATATAAATCGGGATTATTTATGCCACCAATTAAGCGATCGCTCTGATATGTATCAAACCTTTCCTCTAATGCACAAAATGAAGCTTGAGACCAAAGTAGGAAAACGAAATAGCGAACAGATTAGTTAGGTTGACGCAGGAGTATGGTAAACTGTACTCCCACAGCAACCACGATATTTTCCGGTAATCAGTGAAACAAAAGTAGGTCCTTCGAATTTCCCTAGACAATTTCGACAGTTGCTAATTATAAGCCCGATATTTTAGGAGTGAATAGTCCTGTCGTCCGACAACAGTTACAAAGTCAACCCCTTTAAGATTTTCGCCAAGGTAATCTTTGGTGAGTCACCATTAGCTAGAATCTCTGCGTGTATTGATGTAACTCCCGGGCAGGTGCATTTACGTTAAAGGATGCGATGGTTAAATTCATTTTGGAAGAAACATTGACCACGACGCCAATTATAGTAGGTTCGGAATCGAAATCGAATTTGGCTACAACCAGGCTATTCTCGACTCGTAGTATGAACCCGAGAAATGGAATTCGAATTTCACGGGTATGTATTATAGGTTGATTGATGAAAATGCACACCATTGACAAATCATTGAATATTGTATGTACAATCGTCGCAGACACGCTAAGGATTTATGTCGTGTGTATTCAGCACACAGGCGACTGGTTATGGACTGTGTTTACACATTATTTCAACACAGTATACACATAACAAAGGCATAGGGCAACAGACCAGACATAAGCTATGTAAAAAGTTGAGCTAAAACTGGTTGCCCCGGTTAAAAGGCGTAAAGTACAGAGTAAAATAGCTTCTTGGTTGCAACTATGTCGTTGTCTGTATCTGTTTAGAAAACAGATGCCTACTGTATAATAGGAATCCATGCGAATTAATTGGGAATTCTGGCACCAGCATCTAAGTAGTATAGTCTTCCACGGGCCTAAAAAAGAGCAAATTTCGTGTCATTCCATCATGATTAATCAGTCACTCGTGTCTGTGGGCTGTAGCAGGAAATCAACAGTGACCATTGTTGTCTAGCGCCATTAGCCAGTGTCATTTGTCATGAGGTATAGATGTAGTGTTGGACCGTCATGAATTACACCGCTGACTGTTGAACAACGCAACTCATCCCCCACTGTAATGAAAGCTGCAGTGTTGCAAGGAACAGGGCCGGTGCAAAGGATAATGAATCCTATTAAAGGCTGTTACGCGCCAAAACATTTAGAGCCTGTTAGACCTAAGTATTTCACATACTGTATTATATAACATTAAGATCTTAATTCAAGAAGGTCAGTCGCAGCTCCACCCAATATCAGTAGTCTACGAAATGTGATGCAGGGATTTGCTCCACTCAGAACTTCCGATGGACCAACAAAAACGGCTATAAAATTAGCAAACGCGCTGTGCTTGCAATCTGCCCCTACGTTTCAGAGGGTCGTGCTACTTAGCGATCCTACAGCATTTATCGTTCCGCCGCCAGGTTTAACCCACTTATCTTTTACCGCGGCGGCAGGTGTCTTTACACAAACACAACACGCAAGATATTGATACCAAGCGTTCAGATGCACCGGAAGCAGCAGCAAGCTAATTAGCAGTACCTCAGTTTCCAGTTTTTCCAGCGTTACTTAGAGCAGAACTAGGTTCCTGCTATGTGGAAGCTTGGAATTAAAACCCCGACTCACAAAGGTGGAAGTAGAACTAAACCCACCAACTACCACCCAATACCCATTCTCCCTACACTCTCTAAATTCATAGAATCTAACGTTGCCAATAAATTGGTGGGTTGTTTGGAAAACTGCTACAACATGACCCCGAGTAGCAAGACTTCCGTCGAGCGCCATCGGACCCAAATAATTTAAAATTGCAAGCAGTTGTGGGATAAAATCAGTTGACTATCAAAAAGGTACAGATTTTTTGAGGGTTTTTGATCGACTAGAATGTCGGATACCACTTTACAAACTCCAGCACTGCGGGTTCCGTGGTTCTATTCTAAGCTGTTTCGCCAAGATTCTACTTTAACGGCAAATAGTGGACAGGGTTCGGAGCTCTTTGTCGGACCCATAAAAGTCGAGTGTGTTGTGACGCAAGGCTCAGTTCTAGATCCATAACTGATTTTGTGTTTATTAATCACCAAGCACAGGCAATATGTTCAAGCTTCCGAAGGTTTGCATAAGATATCAAGAGTTGGCGCAGGATTCAGTTGAATAATGATCAACAGCTACTTCAGAGTGACCTGGAGTCGGTATATCAATGGTAAACACAATATTTACTGAGTTCAACTTGGGTAAATGCACGATACACTCCATAGGACATCAGAGCAACTACTCACAACGAATCGGGACAAGGGTACGGCAACAATCATCCGTCGTCCGTGACTTGCATCTGCTAATTCAAGATGACTGGGCTGCTCCAAGCAAGCCGAAAATGCTTTGAAGAATGGAAAGCAAACATCGGGCTGTTGCTGCGAGCTTTCGGACAAATTAGCATCCTTAATTTTTGACATAAGCACAGGGGGTACGTTCAAACTCATGTTGTAGATGTACTCTAAGCATGACATCCATGGGTAAAACGCGTGCCTAGCGTGTTGAACTAGCCTAAACGTCAGGAATCCAAATACGTCATTGGAATGCGTTACCTATCGTCAAAGCAGCGGCTGAAACGATTGGGATATTCAACGGACGGCATCGCAGATTACGTGGCGACCTGATTATTACATATTTGATTCTAGACGAGCCACATCATGTGTGTCGCTCCTTACTGCAACTCAGCAGCAATACGAAATGGTGATGTGATTCCCTGAAACTGGTAGAACATAATAATCGTCTGGGTGGCATCAGGAACATTTTTCCATTTGTGTGTATCACATGTATAGTGCTGTCCCTGAATCCGTCGTCCATGCACCGACACTAACAGTATCTAAAAGCCGGTTGGCTAACACAGTCCACCACTTACACTTTGTAAGTTAGTGCTATTCCTGGAGTGTACCTTGGATTAATTTGATGTTAAATGTGGGTGGTGTGAATCCACGCGGATTTCAGAAATACGGCGGAACATGCAATAAATCCTTCTTTTCATATTTGAAATACTATTTTATTATTATTATTAGCATAACTATTTTGACATCCACACCAACTGTCTATCGGGACTTGAAAAGTAGCGCTTTTATATTGCCAAGAACACAAAACTGATGACTTCTACAGCACTCTTCTCGTAACTGTATTATTGCTATTAGTTAGTGTACGGACGGCATGGCTAAGATGAGCCGCGATGATTACTGCCACTCGCAATGCGCAGCAAAATCTCATTGCGTGGAAGATCGGGTCAAAATAGCTTGAGACAAAAACTGAGTGATAGGTTTCGGCCAGAAACCCGATCATGGTAATGATGCTGCCGCTCTTCGGTACGTTCAGCGAGATGTCCCGTGATGTTGCCTACATAGCTTCTCCTACACAAACAAGCAAATTACTCCACTCAAAAGGTGGTATCCCGTGCTTATTCAGCTCAAAATTTCAGAGTTAACAGGATTTCAAGCGAACCATTTTGTATTTGCGCATTTATGCCGTTGTTACCTGTCATTCTGACTTCTGGCGCGACTACTCCGCTGTGCACTGGCTTACATCTCTTCATCAACGATGAAAGCTTGCGTAGTAAAGTCACAATGAGCGCCTCATTTTTAATCACGTCCACATTAGAAGTAGCGCGGTTTGATGCAACTACCGGGCAAGGTACCACAACTTTACCTTGCATACAATGAAAACCATATGATCATGGCATGACTAACTTCCGTGCTTGGTTGCACGAGCTACCTAGATCCGCTTCAAGTTACCTCCTAACTGAACACATCTGGCAATTGTAGCTTTAATGCTTGTGGGATTTTATTAAACATATTCCCTGAAAACGCTATGTTTGGTATTACAGTTGCTTCTCCGAATTATTGTACTGTGGTACTTTTTATGGTGTTACCCACTAACTAGGCTTACCAGCGCCAAGCAAGATTCTTTTACTTCTCTTTTGACTTGGCTAGATTAAACGCTGTTTGAATTTTGAAAATCCTATCAAGCTGCAATTCATGGTTTAAATGTATTAGTGGAACCAAGTTTTACACCTACTATCCGGTTGGCAAGCTTTTGCACCGTCACAAAACGCTGTGCACCAGCCTTGCTCTTACGATACCTGATCGTACACGATAATCAAGAGGCGACAACCTATTATCTAAACCTGTTTATTTAGTAACTTCAGTCTCCAAATACTTCAGGGCAATAATTTGAGCAGTAATTTATACGCACCTACCACAGCACGCTAATGTGCTCAGTCGTTACTTCAGTAAACTGAACAAGATTGTTTAACAGGAAATATAAATTTGATGATTATGCAACGCTGGTCAGGGTATGCGAACCATGTACATGTGCATCCCTACACTAACGATCTTAGCCCGCTTGCACAATTAAGTTTATTAATATGTGTATCAGTTGTGTCACTGATTAACAGTGCGGAGGTAATGCGATGTGCAAGAACCTACTAGCAATTATCCAACCATTCCACAAACACAAACAATAATGAGTCGTTGATTTCTTTTGCGCTTTTATATGCTGCCCATTAATCCTTTTGGGTTGCTAAGGAAACTGAGATTATACAGATGCGTCATGCAGCCAGTTTTTATAAAAGATAATTATGGATACCACAAGTGCTGTGATTTTGCGACTATTCACTCAGTAAAAATGCATCAACAGTGAATGCGAGGCAACTTTTACAAAACGAAATTGTCATTTAAAAGTTAAGGCAGATGAATATAGATCTGGTAGTCATAATTTGCACCAAAATTATATGCTTACCGTAGTAGTCTTTTTCCGGTCGTATCTGGAAAGGAGATACGCAACTCCGCCCCCAAGGCTTCGAAAATGTGGCCAAATTCAAGGCTATCGCTTCCATCGTTGAATTCTCATCAACTTCTAAGTTCAGTAGCAAATTCAGCCTTGCTAAATGTTGAGGAGGATTATCAACTGACTCCTCACGGAATTCCTCATGACATTTCGGTATAGGCTAGAATAGAAAACCCGCCACCGATTAGCTCGATCAAATTGAACCATCTCATGATTTTGTACAACGTAATGCTTACAGTTAAAAGCTATGTTGCGCAGTTTCGTAAGTTGTCAATAAGAAACAATCATATATATATTTATCTTACATTCATAACATTTTGCATCCTTAGGAAATTCGTCTGTCTAAAACTCAGTGCCAATTGATTTACTCACCATCAGCCAGATCACAAGCTGTAATGGAAAATTATGAATCAGTCAACTTTGTGGTTTCAATCACGCGTAAACTTTTCCTTACATAAATAACGGGTGACTGTTAATTTACTTGTAATCATTATTCAGTAATTGGCCGAGAGGAGATGGCAAGTAATGCGCTAAAACCAGTGCATTTTGAACTCAGGTCTGCTGCATATATTTCATCGTCTGTTTCAGATCAACACCCATGGTTACTTTATTTGGATGTAAATCACCGAGAACAAATATTGAGGCGCACAGAGCGAGATTATTTGGTAGGACAATGCATAACTCAGTTAGGAAAAGCTTGCAACTATTTGACTTCATGATATTGAGAGACAAAAGTTACTCTTCGTAAAACCTTGTTTGGGATCAAGGATCTCTATATACAGTGATAAGTGCATTTAGCTCTCCTTTGATTGAAATTTACACCTAGTATCAGAGGTACTAATGGATGTAGTTGCAGAAGTGCCACTGTACGGAAATCAAACACTGAATCCGGAAGAACTTCGAACAAATGAGCAACCGTATTTTTAATTCTCAATAAACAAAAAAGCACAAAGAGATTACAGAATTCAGTACTGTGAATTGCCGATCTATTCCAATCATGTATAACTTCATAACCGTCAATTCAGAACAGTGAAAAGAAACCGACCAAATTGAGGCAAAACTGAGCTAGGACACTAACGTTAATTAGGCAGTCTCAAGGAAAACGGAATATGTAGAACAACCGGAGATTTCAATTGAGCAGTGAATACATCACACTTTAAATAGGATATAAATTGCTGATGAGATGTTAGCGCACTCAGGATCTTTTAGTTTCTTATCCATTATAAATGTGATGCATCAACTCAGTTAATGCTCTGTTCCCACCACAGCCTAGCACAGAAATTACCCATCGGGTGTCTAATTTTACGTTGACGTGTCCAAACAACTTATGTTATTTTGCATGTCAGCCCGAATCATTTGGTATATTTATAGTACAATTTCTGATTAAGCTTTAGAACTAATACTAGCTTCCACCTCCAAACAGATTATCTAATTTATTCCACTGATGCTGAACATTTGGTTGTGTGATGCAAAATTGGTTACATTTGAAGTTTACGTTAATGCTATCAGTTAACAACTCATTGACCGCAAGAGTAATTTCACATAATAAAGCATGCCAGTAAAGGTTAACTTGCCTTTGTAAAGAAAATATTGCAGGCATCGGTTTGTCCTGCTTCCACTAACATAGTTGTGTCCACATCTTTGGAAAACATGTAACAACACTTAGTGGAGTGAATGTCTTTCGAGTGACGACATAAACATGGGTTAATTTAGACACACAACATTATGTGGAACTAGCGGCTAACTTCCAAAGAGAGAATAGTAACCTGCGAAACCGTAATTCAACTGACAAAATTTGAGTGGTATTTTTGTTTGTTTGCAAATTTTATCGAAACCATTTTTATGCGCCTCCGCATTTGTCAGGTAAAAAAAGTTGAGTTGACGATTGACTATTGATTTCAGCAGCGAAGAAACTGAAAACTCACGGAACTGTTTGACACTACCCACTGCTAAAGGGAAGGATGGAAGTCGAGCAGCACAATTTCCTCTATTATCCAAAATCAAAGGCCCTGTATTCATAATCTTAAATTAAGCTTTATTGCTGCACCTAGTTGTATAATGTTACCTAAAAACCAACTCCGCTATTCCATAATTATAGTAGCTAGAATACAATCTGTAATACCCGAAAGAGCTTTCACTGATTGATGTAATGGTGTAGGACCAGTGGTAAACCTTTGGAAGTTAATATTAACATCGACTTACTAGCAATTACAAAGCAATGAAACCGTGTACAAACAAAGGAACACTTACAGTGCTTCACTGGCCAATACATCCCAACAATTTGAACAGATATGTTATCCTGATTGTACGTGATATTTCTGAGATATCGCACTGGACCGATCCAGTTTTCCGGATATTCCCACGACACATGTTCGGTGTTGCAGTGCAACGTTCCACATTCATAAGCATTTATTTGGTTAGATAGCTTCTCGCATATCGGTTCTTCCAGTTCGACATCATTATTTGCGGCACTGGAGAACTGGATCGGAGATAAGAAGATCCATTAGTGTGTCAGCTTTTTCAAGTCAGTAAATTTACGTGTTTCGAAGGAATTCAATTTGCAAAGCGTGTAACCTATTTAGAGGGAAGCTCAGCGAATTATATTTCTTAGTGAACTAACTCAAATTCAGATGACAAATCATATATTCCAACCAGTAATGAACAGGGTTATTAAATTGGGATTGATCAACAAAATTCAGGTACCATAGAAGATAATTATATTTCATTCTCCAAATCCAACCTACGATTGTTGAGCAATTTCCGACATTCTATTCCTGCCACCTCGTGTAAATAACTACTAAGCTGTGTAGTTTTACTCACTAGGTCATGTGCAGTTTGCAAGGGGTCCAACTCGGTCCATATTCTCAGTATATATGCTGCAAAACGGAAGGTGATGAGGGTTAAGCAGGGATGTCGAGGCATGTACTGCACAGTGGCAACGGCAGGACCTACTTTGTTTGCTGGATGAATCCTTGCGATCTTTTACATGTGAACTATATGTGTACGCCGCCAATTTCATGCTGCGATAGTACCATATACTACGTGTGAATTTTACTTGATCGCGAGCACTTTACTTTGAAGGTGACAACTCTCAGGCATTCTCAGGCAAGTTCCGATTAGGATTCTATTAGATGTAGTGTATATTGTTACATGTGAACTAATGTATACATGTCTTTCTGTACCCTATGAGAAATAGCAAGTTCCGAATGTTGCATCCCTGCTACAAAGGCAACCTATTTGTCAAAGCTGATTTATAATATATCCCGATATCATCATGTACAGTGAACCTCTGTGAAAAATCCGAACAAATCAACAACACAGTGTATAGGTCGGTCAGGAACCAGATTGAGAGTTGTAACACGTTAGTTGGTTTATGGTAGAAAGTGACTGCATCAGCTACTTGCCGAGTGGTCTGCACGTTTAGTTTGCAACCATAAGGTCACCGGTTCGAATCCGCGTAGGAGTGGGCGCCTTCGCTGTATACTCATCCCGCGCGCGAATGGTGTTGGTTGCCTGACAACGAAGCGCCGTTACGGCGCGTAGCTGACACATTATTTCTTTATTCTTTCTTATATGCTTTAAATAAGGGCTTAATTAAATGCAGTAAGTGTATTTAGAATATATGTTTTGTTGGCAAAGATCAATTTTCGTATTATTTCCATGTAATCACAACAGCTGAGTTAAAATTAAAACAATGGAATGTACATGCTATGTTATGTTGCATATTTTTAATGACGCACTAAAGTCAGCAACACTGATTAACTTGTAGCAGGACTTACCGAAGCACCCCTGGGGTAGGCCATTTTCTTAAATTAAAATGGCATCACAATATAAATAAATTATTTAACATTTTATTCTAGAATGTATCGAGGCACACCATGAGCAAATATCTCAAGGGAGTTATTATATTTTAAACGGTAGTGAAACTTATGTGTCATTTCGCTTCACTTTGACTTTAATTATTCTACTTCGTCAGTAAATGCAACGTACTTATAGATGCTTGTCCAGAAAAGAAAACCTTTTGCGCAAACCTATTTAACTCGAGCTATCAAGTATCTTGCTAATACATGTTTAACAGTGCATAATTATATAATTGTAGCTCACCCTCAGTAAAATTCTTTTTAAGAATTGCGGGAATTGCTCGTGAATTAAGATTCCCTTGCCAAAGCAACACGTTCCTGTCCGTCGTGTCATTCATCTCGCAAACGCACGCCAGTTCTTTTGTCCTGGGTTCATAGAACCACTTGTAAACAACACAAGTTCCATAGGAAGTTTGATTCAAATCTAAACGCTAAGTGAATCAAAATAATTTTTGCATTAGCGTCGTCACATAATGTCTACCGGGATAATATTACACAACATGAAAGCACGGAAGGAATCGATTCGCCTAGACATGTATAATTTACAGTCAATCAAAAGTGAAAACGTTTGAACCACAACTAATTAAGAATACAGTAGGTTAGGGTGTTGAACTGAACCACCAACTTGATTTCTACAGTAGGATTCCACGTTTGTTCCAATTGTTTCATTCATGAAATCGTTGTAGGGTCTCGCGTCCTCGGCAACCGTGACCGACAAGAATTCTAAAGTGAACAATGGTCAAACAACCGTTAAAACGCTACACAACAATTATGCACAGTTGTATTAATAATCGACAAATGGTTGTCTTAGCAATCGTACAGAGTAACCGCTCTATACACAAATTCAAGTGACTGCTTCAAATTTGCAACGGAAAAGATTGCAAACTTAGTGAAATAATCTCGTTTCAGCTGTTTTCCGCCTAGTTTCGACGCAGAATCTTTATACAATGCAAGAAACAATCCTTGAACACGTTTGAATCAAGCCAGACGTTTCTGGAATGCGTATTACATGGTACTGCATGTGTTGCTTTTCACACCACTCAAAGTACTACTCCGCTACCTGAGGACTCTTTTGTGCAGCGAGTAGATATCTTGAAACTAAGCCATGCGATTGTTTAAGGCTGAGGTCGAAACATACGTGGAAGATGGAAAACCGATTTGGTGGGAAACGGTAGTAATACTTCAGAGCAACGCTGACTGCTTTTGACAAAACAAAACAATTTTATTATCACGACAGCCTACGAATATTCACTCAGCTGATATACTGCCAAAAATAGGAGTTATACTACCATCAATCACTGAATGACCGATGGTAATTAGAAAGCATCGCAATGGTGGTAATTAACTTTCATTTCAAACTCACTGCTAGAGGCACCAAGGAGGCAGTTTAGAAAGCACACAAATACCGCAGTTTGCATTTTCTGAACCTTGTTTCGACCAAACTGTGTCGCTGTGTGTAGAATGAGTGCGCCTGTTGAATGAATGAATACTTTATCTATACGCGTCCGTAGGGACCAGCAAAACAGATGGCCTATCACAGAACAGTCCAGACAGCTAATCACCGATTGGAACCACCTACGAAAGCTTGAGATGCTACATGTCTAGCTCAAAATGTGCTTTTAGCACATGTTGATGAAGGCAGCAATATTGGTTCACCATGCTCCGCGCGACGGATACTGATCCATGTTTCGACAAACGTCCGTACAAGCACACACAGAAAACATTCTGCACATAAAGTTCAGTGGTAATTATGTATGGCAAAAATATGGTTAATTTGAGAATTGAAGGGCTTACGCAGCACAAATCATGCAGATGGCTACAAGGATACAAGTCTGCATACTCCATTCTTCATCCAGGTAGTTATAAAACCGAGCAAACAAGCAAAACATAAATCCGTCGACACAAACTAATATGCAGATAAACAGTATACCTATCGAACACTTAAAGGAGACTACAAAGCATTTGGAACACTTCTCTGTCATAGAGGAATGTCTTCAGCGTAAGTCGCACGTTATCCGGCTGCGTGTCGAAACATGGCCAAACGATACGCCATCGACTACTCGTCAAAAGCTAGTAATGCGTTGCTCGCGGACCTAGGAGCCACAGTGGTCAAGGCGTCAATCTTTGAACACTAAGCCTCGAGGTCCACCCCAGGTCAGGCTATCTCCATCTGATGAGTCCAAAGGAGGACGAAACCGGTTATGGGGTGTCATGGTTAGGAGGAGCAACACCTAGCCACCAACCCATCCATTTACTTCTCCATAAACGCCAATCATATGCCAAGTTCCGCTTATCCATGTTCAATGGGGTAGGCATATGAGCAACATGTGGTAAACGAATCGGCATCTAACTGCAGCCGATGATGTTATCCGTGATACCATGCTGCAGAACTCAGTCCTTCAGTCCTTCGGCAAAGTCAACTCAGCAAAACTTACAGCAAGTTTGTCAAACCAAACTCCTCGACCTATATTGTCCGTTCACATCCCATAATGAGCAGCCTTATGAGACCACGCGTTTCCTTCTTTGACGCAGTTAGACGGACAATGAGTAATTTAGACGAACATCGGTCAATCCGTGTTCAGTGGTGGAATCCAATACTTATGTCTCCCAATAGTATTTAACTTATTCGTTTTATCCATCATTCTAATCTCATTTAACGCCTTCATCACATTTATACTTATCTCGATTCCTTGTCTCTCTCCATGGTAAGACACTGTATAATTTGCCAATTCCCGTTGTATATCTGTGCCTGACGCAGTTATCTTCTTTCCTCATGCCCTATGGCGCTCCACTTCCAATCCACCTTGTTGTCTCCGGTGTCGTCTCAAGGGCACTCGACTTCTTCTGAAAGACTTCAGCATTTCATTTCCCATGATCTTGTACTGAACTTCGCAGTCACCACTGCTTTCTTCTATCAATTTTGGCTACAGGGTACTGGATGAACCCACACTTCCTCTCCAATATTAACACATATAATACTCATGTACGACGGTGCTACTACCGTTCCTGATTGGTCATTCTTCTTCGCAGACTTCGGTGGCCTTTTACGTTTTCGCGAAACTGGACTCAGAAGTATGGTTGATGCTGGCGTCTAAGTTCTACTGCTTCGGTTGCATGGTGGTTGCACATGGTTCTGACCGATTCTGTTGAAAGAGTGTTGCGATTCTCCGGTTTGGGCCTTGACCACTACCTCCAGATTTTTATACCCGTCAATTTGCCTGCGTCACTGCTGACTCCACCATATCCTTCGATTGGCTGATTCGCTGTGGCACTAATTCCTACTTCGTTGCCATGGCCTGTATAGCAGCGTTGATAAACTGTAGATCATCGTCGGAGACCAGCACCTCTGATATTCCATGTTTCGCAAATTAGCATCTGAGTTTGTTGAGTACTGCTTCTGTGGTCGTAGTGGCGCAAATCAATTGCAGAACAATCACTATTGTAGCTCACCGTGAGCACATAATATTTCTCGTTGTCATAGAATAATTTCATCGCCAAGTTCTGCACCGGTCTTTCAGCGACGTCATGCAGCATCATTGTTTCAATCGTCTACAGGATGTTTAAGAATGGCCCGCCTCACAACTCTACACATGTTCCCTGACTTGACTGGCCAACTGATCAATAATCTTGCTCAGTAAATGATATAGTTGGCAACCAGGTGAACGCGATGAACGTGTTTCAGCGGTTCTTCTTGGTGTGGTGACGAGATAAGACCATGGCTTCGCTTGAACTGCAAAACATCATAGACAGTGATCATTCAGAAAATAGAAATAGAGTGTTAGTATCCCTGGCATCTACTTCTGTCTCCCGAACACTCATTCATAAAAGATCCCGCAAAGCTGGAACCGTGGTCTCTTCCTCTTTGGGACGCCTTATTCCTTTTGACGATATTTCGTTACTGCCAGTTGATGTACTAGGTTAACCGCTTCGAATTATTCCGCATGATTCTCAGCTACCTACAGACAATTTCTTGACAGCGCACCCGCCATTAACTTCCGTGCGCCTGGCGTGTACATGATATACATAACTTACGTCTGAAGCAGGTTAAGAATATGCTGACGACGACGAAGAACTTTTCACAGCTGTTGGCTGAGTATAGACACAATCCTATTCGTAGTTTACTTAAGAATAGTAAGAGACGTACAATGTTATTAGTAACAATTCGTTACATTCGACTTTGTCAAGCAGGCATCCCAGGCCCAGAAAACTACACTACGGCTGTTGTATCCTTTTGGGATTCGTCAGCAATGCGCAATCCATTTGGTTCTTCTAGGACCGGAACCCTCAACTTGACTGTTGCCAATCTGTGGTTGAGAACGCTGAGCTATGAGCAACGGCAACTGCAGTCGGGATTAATAATATACTATAGCGCCGCTGACTGTCCACTGATGTACACATTGGTACTATGCAGAGGACAGCGAATCCCTCACTAAACAACGAGGAAATTTAAGCCGCCAGTTAACTAAGGGCATTATAAACAGCCTGCTCTGTATGCTGATTAGAATGGGGTAGCGAGGGAAGCTAAATGGAATAAGTAGGCACATATCATATCTGCACTTAGTTAAATAGCCACCACACGCCCGGAAAAACAAGGTACGACCATTCTATCCTTCCAGGGAATATAAGAAATTGAGCGGCGCTTTATCAGATATTGCACATTTGTCACGTCCATTTCTACTCCACTCGGTAACGCAGAGTTTTCTACCACAGACCAGTAACAGATTGGTTGCTTGTTCTTGCCTCCAAGACCCACATTTAATACGCGCTGCTGACGAGTTGCGAAAAGATGAAACAACTTTAACTTTATTTTCCATGTGTTTGATGGAAATCTGAATGTGTCTATATGCGGTTAACTTTGCAGTATTGAGATCCACTTATACTCCCTGATAATGAGAACGACATAAGAAGTCTAACAATGAAAATGCCTTTATAAGTTTAGAATTCATTAGTAGCTACGTGTGAGATATAAGACAGGAAGAAAGTGTCCACATGCAAAAATTCAGAAGGGTGGGAAATGATTCCAGGTGCAGAGTTGGATGGTCTACATAGGACTGTAGCTTGAATCGCATCTGGATCAAATTATAGCTTTTCAAAAGAGTTTAGGACCACCTTGTGATAACTGATAATGAATGCCTAGAATAACCACAGAAGCATTGGATAAGCCAATGTAAAAATAACTTAAGTATGTGGCCAACGTAGGTGGGGAATGAACATATTGTTTGTGTCCATCTATGTGTAAACACGGAGCAAAATGTGCTCGCATATTTGGCGGCTTATGTGTACAATGTCTATTCTACATAGGTTATATTGAATTTCTCCATTAATTGCTTTAGAGTTAACTGGTAAATCTGCTTAGTATCAAAACAATGCTCTAAGATGTAAATTATTCCCACTGCGCTTCAGTGGGGGAGTAAATATAACCCAACGTTATCGAGGTACTTTCTGAAGCGACACATACAACTATGGTGTCAAAGTTGCAGTCTTTAAGAGGAATGTTTAGCAATGATATTTGGAAGTTGTCGAATACATATATAATCCAACCAGTGCCAGATACAGTGTCCTGACAGGTACAATTTCGTTTTACTAGTCAATATGTAAGCAAGACTGCGAAGTCTCCTTTATATACAATGTCACTGTCACAAAAGTAAATTTTAATTCAAAGAGGGTTACATGAAGCGATGAGCGTGCATACTATTAAGAATTGAATGGATATTGAAGAGAAGTTATTTGATGGATTTTCTGAACACATAAACGTGCCAAATGCCTGATTAATTTAGACTGCATTTCTGACGAAGAAGCAAAACGAGTTGAGTGGCATAGGCTGGCGTATATATGGGCAAGGCTGGACGTCGTTTAAAATGTAGGGAAGAAGATGGATTTGTAATCAGTGGGGGACACGATTTCAGGTTTTCAAATCGCTTGTCAATAAGGTTTACGATGATCGACTGTTGACGAGAACAAGCAAAGTTTACAGGACTAGATATTTATGAGCTATTCATGAGCAGCAAACAATTATATATCAATAGCAAAGATTAGCTACAAGATTTAGGCTTGAATCTCATCTGGAAATTCAGGGTGAAACTGAAGTCCTCATAGGAAGGGTTACCAATAAGTTACCTTTCCAAGTCTCACGATAAATTCAGGTCACTCAATCTTTCGAGTATGACAGTAGAACAAATATTCAGGAAACGATCAGAGCGCACCCAGAATGGTGGCAGTAGAGGTCCTCAGAAGAATGGAAACTGGAAGACAAATACAATAACCGAATGAAAAACATTTTTTATGTGGGAGGTTTCTCTGATAATACTAAACTCTCAAGCCAATGCTTGCAATACGGTTCTATATGTCGAACTGCAGCTACATGGTGCCGGCCAAGCATGTATCGATGTAGGCAACATAGTGACAGTATGTATACGGTGAAGCAAAGTCGCTGCTCGTCTTGTTGACGTCGAATCCAGTCATTTCCGAGTTAAAAGCACGTCAATAATGTATGGGAACCGTGTTCGAAGAAGTGTATGTATTTGGTCGCATGAAAATGTGTCTATGTTTTTTACTTGCGATGGTTAATTGCGCATTAATTTTACTGACCAAGATACTTGTGGTGTACACAGTCGTTTATTTGAATGAAGCCTGATAAGGACAACGATAACGTCTAACTCTCAATGAATACATGACCATCTTCTATACAACACAAAAAGAAGTTTCCTTATCCTGAATGCAAACCTATCTGATTGTTGTTTCCCACATTCGTTTGCCTGAATTGCACTCACCGATCGCATACAGTTGAAATACCAAAGCATCGAAGTGTTAGACAATTCCGTTAGACCATTCCCTCGCAGCGCTAAACATTGTCCAGAGATTAGCCTGCAACAAGGATCATGGTGAACCTAGTCAGTGTTGTGCCGACTGTCGATAAAACACAAAGAGGGAACAGATGCGGTCCTTACGGCGCGAAAGCATGTTTTGTTAGTTTGGGTTTACGTTGCTTTATAAAGTGTAGATCATGAATTCAGCGAGTATATTGCATCCTCCCTTTCCTAGTTTTGTATTTATTGCTTTGCTATGCTGTATACCTTTGGAGACATCCCACATTTCGTTCGTAGACTCCGGATTCTTGATGAAACATGCTCACCTATAATCCCACTACGCAGTTTGCAACTGAATTGCGAATTCAGGTTGCGTAGAAAAACTACTTAACCTATATAAGTTAGTCCTCGTAAATCTCATCCGATTCAGCGATGCTTATGTAGGTGGCAATATGTACACTACCCTAAGAAATCCACTTCGGATTCCTTA
>CALYDF020002669.1:0-13349 GCA_944474145.2 Dicrocoelium dendriticum | reverse complement strand
AACGTCTATCCAACGAATCGAATGCACCTTTGATATCGAGGAACAGGACAACGGTGGGCCGCCAATATATGTGACGGTGCTCCAATAACTGACGCAAAGGAGAGTGGTGGTCAATGCAGACACGACCTTGACGAAACCCGGCTTGCCCTTCAGGAATATGACTTTAACAAGTGCCAGTCAGTCTGTGAAGGATGACAGAGGCAAGCAATTCGGAGGCGGTGGAGATCAGACTGATTCATCTATGGTTGTTGCATTCCGATGGTGAGCCTCCCTTGAAAATTGGGACTATGGAGGAGCGGCTCCAGGCGGTTGGGATAGTTTCCTGCGCCCACAGATTCACTAGTAACTCGTATAAAGCATCCACCAAAGCAAGTCCCGAATTTGAAGAGGGTTGGAGGAAGATCAACTGGTCCCGCAACTTTATTTTACTTCAACAGTCCGATCTCACGTTGGACTTCTGAGCGAGAGGGTGGATCCAAAGGGACAGCCCACGGAGCGGGGCGGTCAGTGCCCGGTGAGAAATCTAACAATTGCGACCGATTAAATTGCATTTCAATGTGCTCAGCCCAACACACCAAGCGTTTTGACAAGTTGTAGATAGGCTTTCTACTCTCGTCACGTATAGTTTCATTAAATCCAGGTCTTCTGCTGCCCGTTTCCCGTATAAGACGGAATAACTTACGATGGTTACCAAGGGCAGCGGCCATTTCCATCTCTGATGCACGATGAGACCACCAGGAATAGTAGTCTCTCTTCAGACTAGCACGGAGTTTTGCCAGGAGCTCTTGCGAGTTTCCTTGTGTTCGCTTCCAGCCGGAATATGCCGGCGAGCATCGATAAGTTCCAGTGACTGCGAAGAGACCCAATGTCCATATTGGTGATTAGACTTACCACACGGGGATTTGCCTGCGGCTAGTAATATCTGGTGTAGATGAGACCAGTGGGCTTCAGCTGCATCCGGTGAGCGCTTACTCGACTAGCATGACAGCTACTTTGATAGGCATTCAGAACAGCTGGTTTCGCCTGAACTATACAAGTGTAATTAGTTTGGCTCCCATGGGGAGACATGATAAACCTAGAGGGTTCGTCATCCTCGTGATGAACTATTCAATTTCACAATGCAAAAGATTGGTAAAAGCACCAACCAGTCTTTAACCCATTGGTTATTGAAGAGCAGGAGGTGTGGTTAACTGAATACGTAACACCCAACGGTGTCCATACTGCCATAAGCCGACAATTTCGTATGTGAAATTTAGTACGCTTGGTGCAATGATGGAAGCGCCTTCATCAAGCAGGCGCACCCAATGCGACGCGTTTCATTCTAACGACTTGCTCTCTGTATGTCTGTTTTTCTTCTATACTGATACAGCGACACCGTTCATCTACGGCTTGCACCATCGCCATCGTTCACTAGTTCGACGAATGTCATCTGTTGCTGAGCGCGCGCATGGAAATTCTTGGTGTTCCTGAAATGGATCCCCGCCATCGCGTAGCCCATTCTCATGTTACACTCTTGTTCGCCACAGCAACACAATTCGCATTTTCAGTATTTTGAGTCAGTGGATTTTATTTTTGCATAGTACGCAGACGAAGATCCTTGCCGCAACATTGATCCCATCCTCCTCGGTTTATTAAGCATTACCATGACAATCAGCGCCTTACAGGCTCCTCCTCGAATCGTTTCTGGCTTGTAAACGTACCCACATCAAAATGCGCCAATACAAGTATGGTAACAGCATTCGAGCAGTTAGACATAGCATCCACGACAGTGAAAGTGACGCAGAGCGCTGTAGGATCAGCTAATGTTCTTAGTATTCAGTTTACTCCGAAAAGAAAAATGGTGCTACGATTTTCTGACCAATTAATCTAGCCCAAATCATGAGCTTTACGTTATTCGGAATACGGGACATTATGTAGTAGCGTAGATTAGATCTATCCCAGAAATGCTGTTTCTCTGTTTCATGAAAATATTAAACTGACTCGCCGGTGCAAATTAGGGAGTGAATGCTTAGGTGATACAAAAATCAATGGCAAAATGCATTCCGTTTATCTGGATCGTTTGGGTTCAATACCTGTAGCTGAAGTGCCCGAAGCCTACGAAAGTTTCTTCCCTTTACAATCCTATGGACAGCGTTTCGACTAGTGTCACAATGCTGGGTAATTCTACCTACACTGATATATTGTCTCTTAGATAATTCAGGAACAACAGTGCAAGCTGAACAATCATCCGTACTGGTGTGAGGCAGCTCGGATTTTGCTGCGTTGCACACACTCCAAGTTTTGTAGGGCTTTTCACCGATTTAACTGAGTAACAGCCGTTTACGAGCCGCGCTCCAGCGTTTAGATTGCTGTATCTTCGCGCAGTTTCTGCAGCTTTGAAGCCAAACTAGACATACAGCCGAATAATAAGAACACGCTGATCATCAAGCACGTAACGGGGTTCAAGTTGGAGGAACATCGCCGACAGGAATATAAGCTCGTGTACTGTTGCTGAGACAGTGCGCAACGAATGGCACCGCTTACCTTGCCCCACTGAAATATTCTGACGGCAGGACTGAGACCAGAAGCCACCGACTGTTCAACTATTGTCTGTCTGTGCCCAATCCCTCGACCAGCTGCCGCGCCGTGGAATTCGGAGTCGCCAGACTCAGTTGCAGGGCTGTTCTGCCTGTCATATGCGCACACAGTAAATGCTTGAGCGAAGTCCATTGCTCCCACGTGCAACTGTGTGCGCACTGAAAGTGGTGCAGTCGTGTGCGAGTTCGCAGGGAAATTCCATTTGCCGATTGGATCTCCGGACAGCTGTTGGAATTGAGCGGGCTTTTGTGAAGGTACGCAATTTGTATAAATTTAATATGCGACCACCTACGGTGTAGTAGTTGTGTAGTAGTAGTAGTGAAATCAAATAAGATCAACGGAATTCTCTACTTTCGCAGCGTACTTGGTGGAGAGTAAACTACAAGACACAGAAGCACTGTTGAGCGGCAAACACGCGCAAGATATCTCAACTTGCCACACTTGTGGCAAATAGATTTTTTCTGTCTACAATCAATTACTCCTTCATATCCTTCGCCACACCTGTTGAACATAAAGTAGTCTGTGTTGTTCGGTGACAATCGAGGTTTAACCACGTGGATTAGCTTTAAGGGATCATGTTGCTGATGAAATTATTTTTGAACTAAATTTTCTTTTTGCCTCACCAAAGTGCATAAGCGTTCCCAAGTAAGCTTGCTTTCGTGTTCCGACAGTAAGCGTTCTTGGACCTTGTTATTGCGAATGTCAATCACTAGATATCGGATAGCCATGATCTCTTCAACTTTCGTGGGCGGAAGTTATTTATATCGGCAAGCAGACAGGAACTGTGGTATGCGGGTTTTACTTTCGTTAAACGCTTCTTCTTCCTGCCGTAGTATGGACAAATTTAGTCGTACAGCAAACAGATGTTGATGTTGGCCACAACGACCAACCATTGGGTTCCGACAGTATGACAGAGAAGCGGTTTCATACAACCGTAGAGCATCGAAATGCCTCTGACCCTCTGCATCCAGGTGTTGTCTCAACAGTTTACTATCCAGATGTTCAATATTAGTGGAATAAGGATTTGGAATTCCGCGTAGTCCAAGATAGTCACAGAACGTTCTCTTCCACCGATTCCAAACTACAGGGACAGGTTTGCAATCCGATTCTTACAAAAACGGATCCGATGGAATAAAGTGACTCCTAACGAAAAACTCCAGGCATAGAACCTGTCGCCGATGTTATAGTCTACAAGTAGGGAACAAACACAAAGCCTGAGAACGTAGCATTGACTCATAGCCCAAGGACGCAAACATAACATAGCACATTGGGCTGGTAGCACGCAACGTGTGTTCTGGCAACTACGTGTACAGCGCAACGGTCAAGTCGCTGCCGGCAAAATACTGGTCTGTGGGTAGTCGATAGACAGACATACATGCGCACATGTTGGGACGGTTAATGCTAAGGATGAACATCCGGCTAGTGATAGTGACTCAAATGTCACATAGGCTACGCGGAATGGTATGCGAATCAGCAAGGGCGAGGAACGTGTTGCGCGGGTCTCACCAGAGGAAAATACGCAAGCGGATGAACCGTCAGTAACACAGATGGACGCTGAGTATCTCCAAACAACAATTAAAGCCAAGGTTGTAAAATATTGAAAGAATATGTTTTCAGTACGAAGGCGCTATGCGGAACGTCCCAGCCCGTGGGGCTAGCTGTTGACCTCTGCACAGTTCGTAACTGGTACGTAGGTAGAAGATGAGCCGGACTATATCACATTCAACTGTCAATCATGTAGGTCCGCAGCTGGTACCCATGGCGAAGTGGCACTAGCTGCTGGCATCCGGAAGTCATGGAGCGGAACCCGGCAGGGGTCCGCTGTGAGGCGCACCACTGACGAGACCCGGAAGCGCGAAACACCGGTCTCTGGTGCTTTCGCAGACTAGCCAATGTCTGCTAACTGAGAGTGTACAGGGATGAACTATCTCTAGCCTTACCAACTCCCCACTACTCACTAGTAATATGTTTTCAGTCGCATTACAACCTTTTCCGACTATACACATGTACAATGTTGGTCAAATTATTGAACTTTTTTCAAGTAGCAACTTTTTTCATCTTTCATCACATATCTCGTAAGAAGCAAATGATGTAACTGTAAAATGGTTATATTTACCAAGGATAACATATATCGAATAGAAAATCATTAAGGTTTGTATTTCGTAAATGATACTTTGGCAATTTTCAAGGAGTTAACACGCAAAGTCATAGTATGTGAGATATTTTGTAAATGATAACAAATGGGTTGATGTGACTTGTACGGTAGTTATGTAAACGGATGGTTAGATTCTTAGCATACTTCGTTATTTACAGCTGTAGCCTACATTTCAGGATTACATTTGTCTGGTTTTGGATCAATTTATAGGTATGTTTAATTATACTTTTTGTTATTTTTCAAGGTGTCTTCTCAAGTGACGATACAACCGTATGGATCGCCAGGTTTTAGTTGGTGTTGGCATATTAATAGGTAAATTACGTGACCTAACCCCTCAAAAGCGTGCACAAATTGATATTTTGTTGCAAGAAGATGTTACAAGAGCAGAAATTGCAACCAAGATTGGTGTCAGCACAGCGTCTGTATGTCGATTTCGAAAGAAGTTGCAAAAGAATTTCCCCCTGTCCCCTAAACGCTCCGGTAAACGTGGTCGCAGAAGAGAAACAACAGCTCGAGACGACTCACTTCTAGTAAGAGAATGCCTAAGGAATGGTAAAGCATCTAGCAGACAGCTACAAGGGATGATGGAACAGCATAGGGTTGCAGTTAGTTCGAGAACTGTAAGAAGACGACTTTTGGATTCTGAACTTCGAGCTTGCGTGCCTCTGAATAAGCAAAAGTTGACCAAACAAATGAAAGAAAAACGACAGGAATGGGCCAAATATCCTCAAAAATGGTCCAAAGAAGACTGAGAGCGGGTAAGAAGCGGAAGTTTTATTTTCACAAGGATTTTCCAGCAACATTGTGTCTACATTACTTTTGTTGTGTTTTCTGCGTTCTGCTGTGTTTCATTTTAGTTGGTTTTCAGCGGTGAGTGCATCATCCGCTGCACTGACCAGCAATCTCTATTTGACCGCCGGTTACCTGATGAACAGATGAGGGAAGACTGAATCATTCAACGAGTCAAACATCCCACTCAGCTCATGATATGAAGCTCTATGAGTGTCTACCGAACTGGTCGGCTCTCCATCCTCCAGGGTAACATGAACCAGCAGCAGTACAAAGAACTACTGGAGCACCAACTGATCACTCAGCTGTGTGAATTGTCAAAGGAAAAAGGATTTACAGGGACAGAAGACTTCATTTTCATGCATGACAGTGCTCCATGTCACAAGGGGCGTGAAGTCACCTGTTTTCTTGAGGGTTGTGGTATAGAAGTGTTACCATGGCCTGGTAATAGCCATAACATGGATCCAACAGAAAATTTATGGGCAATTCTAAAGTCAGAGATGAAGAAAAAATTATTACAAACAAGCTACTGCTCATTGACCAAATTGTAGCGACCTGGGCTCGCAGTGAAAGCACTGATACTGGTACTGATTAGAAGCAGCGAGTAGAGCATACTCTGTGTAGGTACGATTGATAATCGTATTTATTATCGTTCCGCTCTTTATATTTTGCCTCTGCATAGTGTTTATCTAGAAGCTTCTTAAATTCGGCCACTGAATTCGCCTCGATTACCGGCTGCGGCATGTCGTTCCAGGTATTCACCACTCTACGTTTGAAACAGAGTTGGTGAGCTACCCGCTTCAACTGTAGTATGATAAGTTTGTACCGGTGTCTTCGCGTGCTGCTTGGTGTGCGCAGATGAAGCAGTTGTCTCAACTTGGGGTAATCACTCAGATGTAATATCCGGTGCGTCATGATTAGGTCAACCCTCAGCCGACGATATGCTAGGGTGTACAGCCTTAGTTTCTTACATCGGTCTTCATATGGCATACCTCGTAAGTTGGGAATCAGCCTAGTGGCTACATGTTGCACCCGCTCAAGCTTTTCTACCTCGCCCAGCGTGATGGGACAATATGCGGGAGAGCCATACTCTTTCATTGGTCTTATTATCGAGACGAAGAGGCGAGTGGCAATCTCTTCGGACCAAGTGCTGAAGCTGCGCCTGAGCGCCCAAAGCATCCGAAGGCTGTTTTGGTACAGCATATTCGTGTTGTCAATGGACTTTAGGTCGCAGCGTGAGAGCACACCGAGGTCGCGCACTAAAGACGCGGGATGCAGTGGTTGATCAGCCACTGTGTACGTTCGGCTATGCTCGCATTTACCCAACCTCATGAATTGCGACTTAGCAGGGTTGATCGGAAGGTTAACCTCTGCAGACTATGTTGAGAGTCTGTCGAGATCCTGCTGAAGTAAATCACAATCATTGCGTGTGCGGATTACTCTCCACACCTTCAAGTCATCTGCGAACAACGCACATGGTGATTAGAGTAGCTTAGGCAAGTCGTTTACATGGATCAGAAACAATATCGACCCCAGTACAGTGCCTTAGGGCACGCCTGAACTTTGCAAAAAATTAATTCACTCCATGACGTTGCGTGTTAACTCCTTGAAAATTACCAGTATCATTTGCGAAATACAATATTCGATATATGTTATTCTTGATAAATATAACTATTTTACAGTTACATCGTTTGATACTTACGAGATAGGTGATGAAATATAAAAACAATTTGCTGATGGAAAAATATGCTAATAATTTGCTCAATACTATATATGCAGTACATATATTTATATGTAACCTTTACCGACCATAGACATGTATTTTGCTCTTAGAATTTTCAATTTCAGCTTAGGCACACATTTCGCTCCCATGTAAGCCGTTCTCTTTGCTCGTATTAGTTATTTCAAGTAGAGTAATCTTCTCGCAACAGTGAGCCTTTTCCAATCTTGTTAGCTCGGTGTGCCCCATGTTCCCACTGAGGCTAGTTTTTTTACGGGTATCTGTTCTTATTGTTCTAATCGAACTTTGTATAACCTTGAAGTTACCGGAAAAAGTATGTTTACTTGAGACCACAGGTGGAATATGCGACCCAGGCCTGGCGTCCCTGGCGCAAGCGCGACGTCGATGCATTTGAAGCTCCCCAACGTAGAGCGACCAAACTCGTTAAAAGATTGTTCCATCTCTTCTAGCAACGCAGACTGCAGTCCCTGTGATTGTAAAGTGGTGAAGGTTGACGTCAGCTAGGAGACCTAATAATGGTTTACTTAATACTGACGAACCCAACTCCCTCATGTCAAAAGCTTCTGCAGCTGAGCCAAGATACCAACCTGAGAGGCCATCAGCTTAAACTGGCTACACACTACAGTTGACTTGATTGTCGACGAAACGTTTTCTCCCTCCGTGTGTCCCGTGCCTGGAATGCCCTTCCGACTCAAGTTATTCTTGCCCCTACATTAACACGTTACAAAAAACATCTTGATGAAATGCTTTCAAACTTGCATTACTTGACATAGTCCATTCCACTTGGAGGACAAAATAGCGTAAGCCTAACCATGTGCTTAACGGTCCTCTCCGCAACGTGGCGGTGAGCATACATGCAGAAGTGTCCATGTGAGTAGTCTGGATGTATCAAAACTGGATTAACATACCACACCTGTCAAATGAAGAAACAAACGAATGAGCGTTGTCGTTTCCATTTTTATTTCTCACGCACTGAACTATAACAGCTCGCTATATTATTTTGCGTTTGCACATCCCATTCCCACTTCAAAGTTTCGTTTATCAGTAGTGCATTTAACTCGATGGACGCTTAAAAGCACGATTTACTTATTCCATGATCCTTCTCATGTTAATTTTTACTCCAATCATCCTACGGGACTTGTCAAGCACATGCTTTATAACAAGTAATAAATCATTTTTTAAATGGGAGCGTGCACAGTACCAAAGAGCTGTCAGCACACCGTGGGAGCGCATGACGTGTCCCTCTGCTGTTGTTGTTAAGTTTCGGTGTATCCAACTCACCTATAAGCGTGACTTACAATCGCAGACGGAAGTGTATGATTTGGATCGATAAACCCAGAAAGCGATAAGGCGGATGTACATAGGACACTTTCCAAAGGAGTTCAGCCGATTCGACTTGAATATTTCTTCCCATTGTTTTTATTCCAAACCAATGAAAGGCGGAAAAGTTTACTTTATTATCATAACTCAAATGTCGTGTACACAAGAACAAGAAATGCATGGTTCAACGCCAGTTAGTGGAGAAACAGACCGGCACAACCCATCAAATGCGCAAATTGACATCCTCCATGATCGAACCGCTGGTCCTGAAAGGACGGACAGATTGTAACTCAGTGGATGGATCTTTGAGCACCATTCCGAGGCGCCTACCACGCTTTCGACGCTGCGCCGGAATCGTATGTGTCAAGTGTTGTTGTATGCTGTCAAAGTCCACAATCATACGAAACAAATAGTGTGCTTCAGTTCGGTCCATTTGCGATAGGTCGATGGATATGTACAATTCATTTGTCTAACGGGAAAAAACCCAGAAAACTGTGATTAATTGAACTGACAGACAATTCTGGGTGAGCTGCAGTAGCATATACTCTAATTTTAGCATCCTGAGTTCAACCAAATTTGTGGCAAGAGACCGCTTATGATGAAAATGGGGCTTTCCTTGTTCGAATTGCGTATCCTATTGGCTTCATCCTATAGAATCTTCCGTGCAGTCACAATTGTGTGCTCGAATGCAGAACCGTAACTAAGTAAAACAGACGAACGTGTGAAGACTGGGAACACGTGACAGCGCTTTCAGCAACTAAGACCATGCACCCGAAACGTGATAGCCAATTGGAAGCAAATACATATATTCTTGCAATGACCGCTAAGTGAGTGTATTGAGTCATGAGGAATCGAGGGCAATGACAACTCCAATTACCTGTTTAATGCGTAATGTGTTAAAATCCAGTCACTTGTTTACGTGTGTTCATGACAAAACCGAAGGTGGGGCTTAACAGACCGATTAACGATCACAAGGCTATCCCTGCTACAGCTATCCTCCTGTAGTGGTGAGATCTTGCTTCATTGCCCACTTCGATGAACGACTTTCGCGGTTAAGGGCTAACTCATCAGTTGTGCGATTGTATGCCTTACGTGTAACTACACCCGGCAACTTCCACAACCTTATAGATGTGACGTTTTTACATGCAGTTGGCCGCAGCCGTCCATGTTTTTAGCTTGACTTGGGGATTAATAACCGATGGCGAATCGATATATAACGACTAGCAGAAGGTTGTGTCAGTATCGGCCGGATTTAAGTCCTCTCAATTCTCTAAGTATTGTGCCAATTAGAGAACTCTAGCAAATATGTAGTGGTTTGGGATATCTAGCCATGGGCGAGACAAACCTTCGAAATTGCTCGCTGATGATTTTTGACGGAGTTGAAAACCAGTATTGCACTATATCAGGGTTCCCTCTACTAACCACGTAATGCACTCTGTAAAGCTCGGCGTTACGCTTTGGGTCTCCCTCCCCATCTCGGGTGCTTCCGAGGGAGTTCCCGCTTTCAAGCACAGTCGATTGGTGTACGCGGCAGCCATGTTTCAATAGTGGATGTTCGCGTCTTCCATGTACGTTCTGAACCCTCCATACTGCTAGTTGGAATGTGTGGTGAGTCAAAGGCGATACGTTGCGCACCAGGATTGGCCTAAATCAGACAACCAGCAAACCACTGAGAAAGCGTCAAACGTCTACTTTGTTTAATTCGTGTTCATCAAATTTGTGCTTCGCCCAGTCTCGTATGTTTCGGCTCAGACCTCTCCAACTCACGCGCCAATGATAGGCATTGGATAACCGTGACAAATTTGTATATGCATTAATCATTGTGGTGCAGAACTGTTGCAACTTTACTCTTCTGTGGCTATGATGTTTTCAGTTTCCCACCAGGAGATACAAACCACTCATACACTCGATGATCGTATATCACGGTGCGACAACGCAGATGATCTGTTCTGCCATCATGTGCATTACCAAATCTAGTCACCAGGGCTTTCTTAGAAGTGACGTAAAGGTGGTGTATGCACGTGCTCCAGGAGCACTTGAACGATACGGCCACATTTGATCGGTAGTTTTGTTGATCAACAGAAGGCAGGCGTTACAACAGCCGATAGCGAGAAGGAGATCTCACTTGGCCGCCTCCATAGTCCGCAAAGCGCTTGCATAAGGGCTCTTTGCTTGTACAACACCGGCTGCATCACTCTGATGGCAATAGCCTCAGTCGTCCTCAGGAGACATTTTCTATGCATTTTGGGGTCCCTACTGGGCACAGTGTGGAAGGCTGTGAATGAGTCAGCTAGTCTGATTTCGTGTCCAATTTTTGTAAGTGTTCCATGATGGCACTACTAAATCTTTCAAGCATGCCCCTTTTTAGCGACCTCGGGCAATGCGCAACGATTCATTTTGATAAAGGTCTGATTATAGTTCCAAGATATCTTGCATCAAAGGTGCAAGTAGATTGATATAGAACATATGACTTGAATTGAACCGGGCGTTTGTCTTTTAGGCGTTGGATGATAACCGGGATGGTCTGTGCCACAACACTTGGGTACGCTGCTGGCTAGGATTTGGCTACTTCAGTCAAAAGTTTTCTGTTCAGCAAATAGTAGACGAATCACTTTTGAACGGCATGGTGAGAAAGGCATCCTTTTAGGAACAGTGATGACAGTTTTCGGACGCATACAGACAGTGGCATGCTGCTTGATGAACGGAATTGGGTAACCATTCTCTTCCAGTGTTGCAAGGATGCAAACATTCCCTCCTTCCAGTGTCTCCGGGCTACAACTTTCGACAGCACGATGATACAGACAGCAAACTAAGTTCCTCTCGTATTTCAAAGGTACGAAGCTTAGAAAGTGCGTGTAGTGGCTTGCCCACGTAGCTTTCCGAAGATCCTTCTTTTAAGTAAATCATCCTCCTGTCTCTTGCAGAACATCCAGGAAAGCTAACTTGCCGTCTCGTTCAGTCTCCCTGGTGAAATTAAAAGCTGGATATGCATTGTTGAACTCAGCTAGCAAACAGGCTACATTGACACTTGAATCACAGACAATAAATGTGTCGTCCATGTATCGCCGGTATGAATCAACTGCAGAGATAACAGGCTGAAGGGGCCCGCGTCCAAGTTTACACATGATGATGTCCACAAGAAGAGGCCCCAAGCAAGAGCCCTTTGCGACGTCATCAATCTTCCTGTAATAGGTTTCATCAAATAAGAACTGTCTATCAAAAGTGAATCGCAGTATCAGTCCCTTCAGTGTACAAGCAGAAATACCAACCTTCACGTTCTTTTCGGTTATATGTTCACAAAGGAATTTGATGGATTCTATCAAGGGGACATCGGTGAATAGAGATTCCACGTCAAAAGAAAGCATCACTTTGTCAGTTACCTTCTCGTTTTCCACACGGTCAACAAATTCGTAAGGGTCTTTAAGGGAGTAGGTGGACAACACTCTACGCACAGGCTCCAGCACTTATAAAAGCCATATCGCAACCGCGTGGAAAGCGGAGCCAGACATATTAATAATTGGACCCAGTGCCACATGTGGCTTGTGCACTTTTGATAATCCGTACAGGCGGGGGAGTTCTTGATTTGATTACCGTCTTTGAGCATTATTTACTAGATCACAAGTTGTTCTATTCTTTTCCTGCCATTGCACTAATAATATTTAAAATAACTTTGGACACAAATTTCAAAGTAAGGTAAACAAAGTAGTCAAAATGGTTCTGCTGTTTCTTTCGTTGAATCAGGATTATTCACAATAACATGATAGATCTTCGGGCTGGGAAGTAAAATGAAATGATATGAAAGGGGTTATAGTCTACAAATTTGTCGTTTACTCGTAATTTAGTCAGGCCTCATCGATACAGTTTCTCAAAGGGATTGTGATGTCTCGAACATAATTTTCGCGTTTTGGACGGTTATCTGCTTACTACTCGCAGTCTTAAGACAGTCAACAGATCTTCTGATATCGCTCGAAGGCTTGTTCCAAATCTTTGTGTAGTGGACTAGGAAAATCGTTCTCTGATTCTCGTAGTACATTTTTTGATTCGTGAACTTTATCTTTCTTCCGGATCGGGCATCTACTATTTGAAGACATGTGAACGTCGTCATCAAAACTATGAATTGGATGGTTCATGATTTTGTAAAGCAAACACAACTGCTGATTCATTCTCTGAAGCAAGACTGGGTCAAATCCAAGCTTACCACAAAATTCTCTGTATGTCATCTTTGAGGAATAGTCAACTAGCTTTTTCGTGAAGTGTTGCTGGATCCTCTCAAGAACATATTGGTCAGAGTTTCGCAAATTCGATTGAACCAATCAGCAAGCTAATATACTCTAAGTTTTACTACATTGAAGTTATAACGCTATTTCCACTCGATTCCATAAGAAAATGTAACTGGATATCAGGGTACTTTTGTACCTATGTAGTTCGAGTAGAAAGTAAAAGTGTTTAGGGACACAGCTATTCATGGGGCATAAACCTGAATGCGGCAACATCAGTAGTGACATTGCGGGTGATCTCTGTCTACTTTGAGAAACCACATTCGTCAGGAAGCTGGCACATTACATCTGCAATTACTGCCGCGATTAGCACTCTACGGATACCAGAAGTCCATATCGAGCTAGATGAAAACTACCGTTGGCATCCTAGCGCTCGCGACATGCGCCTACAGATGTGATACCGGGTGTATGATACCCTTTGACAGATGACAAACACAGGGTTAAGTGGGGCACAGTGGCTGACCACCCAGATCGATTCAGTGGTAATACG